>VYZT01033783.1:1285-90660 GCA_013400735.1 Pomatostomus ruficeps | reverse complement strand
TCTTCAGAAAACCTCTCGACCCTTGTACACTTGTTTGTTTTGGGGTTTTTTACATGCTTCTTTCATTTTTTGCTATGCTATTTGTAATAATCACTGTTCTGTCTTCAATCTAAGTTTCTTTATAGCTTCATTTACACTTTTCTTCATTATGTTCCTGTTTGTCTAAGTTTATTTTTCACTGCATGGACCTAACCACCTCCTCCCAGCTTGTCTTTACACTTCTCAAGCCCATGTTGAGTGATCTAAACTAGCTTTAGCCACGGCTTAAAAATTTTAAAACTTGCCTCAAGCCTTTATATCTCCATCTTTCCCCTCATAAAGAATTTGCAGTCTCAATAATCTCAACAAGATCAATCCGTGTTAGGACAAAAAGTGCTTGCACCTGGGGCCTTTTCGTTAAAAAATATTTTGGAATAAGTAACTAAGAATAGTAAGTGAGAATCCCAAAGATACAACAGAAATGGTGTTAACACTAACAAATACACTGAACTTTAAGTTTCATTTTTACTTAACAGTGAAATAACAAAGCAGGACCAGACTGGAGTAAATTATTTGAAAGGTTTTTCATTATCTCAAAATATAATACTTACAACTTAAATATAAAATTCTGATTTCATATACAGTATTGAATCTGCTGTTCGGTTAACTTACTAACTAGTCCCTTAGAGTAATCATTACAGAATACATTTGTTTCAACTGTTGGATTACCTGAAGCTCAACTTAACTACAAGTGATTGGATGCCCAACAAAACTACAGGAAGAAACAACTCTTTTGGAAGAGTAATTCCCTATACAGGAATTTTGCTGGACACTCAACTCTTGACAAATGCTCCCAAACCAGTGAATACTGGGCATTTATTCCCATTTGTACTGTAAAAAGATTGTGACCTTTCTTTTGCTATGTGTGCCACACAGCTGCCTCACAGCCATGTTACATTACCTTAACAAGCTAAAGTGTATGGACTCTCCCTCAGCAGAGCAGCATAACCAAACTCACAGGGATGGCAGGTCCAGGAAACACCTAAACCAGCACACCATCTTTCACAGAGAGTAGAAGCAAGACCAAACACTTGAGTTTTGACCACTTTAGAGAGTTTTCCTCTTTTATGCAACTTAGATTAGCCTTAGTCCTTGGGTAACAGTCTCCAGCATATAACAGTTCAGGTCTGCCAGGAGATCTTTAACAAAGAGCCCTCTTCTCTGTAGTACATACATATTTTTACTGTCTATATGTGAGGGCAGAAGCCCCAAATTTCGTCATCAGCAAGAGCATTGTCCAAGATTGCTGCCTTGTCTAAAAGCATTCCCTCTAGGGAATTCAAAATGACCAGGCAGATTGAGAAAAGGCAATCTCAGCCTGGGCTGAATACAAATCAAATACATAAATGAAATTGCACATCACTTAAACTTTCTGATGAGAAGTATTGACAGCAGCATGGCCTTTCCCAGGGTTTTCCCTTTCCCAGGATTCTTTGAGTCTAATTTATATACACCAAAATAATTACACCGCTCTTGCATACTGGTATCAAGATGCTCCTGACACCACACTGCCAGATTTCAATGGGCTGAAGGGTTATCTACTAGGGCAGACTCATTAGTGGCCATTACATTTAATAGGGATTTAATGTCACTACTTTCTGTGTTGCAAGGATGTTGGTTTTCAAAAGAATTATAGCAGTAAATCGTAAATTCAAGTCTGAGTTTAATTCCTAAAGCAATTCAATGCTTTTATAATTAACAAGTTGTAATTCCTTTCCATCTTTAAATTGCAAAAATCAGAAATAGTTTCTCACTTTTTTGACCCTGGTCAAGATTTTAAACTGTCTCTTTTGGATCAATAGCTTATGAATGCGGTGTAGTTTACAGTTTATCTCCTACCTCTTTAAAGGAAATATTTCACACTTATTTTATTCAAAACTCGGACTGAAAAATGAGTGATTAGTGGGGAAGCAGAAGCAGCTTGATTACCATGGAGAGACAGAATTTTGTAAGAAGCCTCACTAAAAAAAAAAATAATGACAATTGTGTTTATTTTTCTTAACTCAAAAAAATTTAATAAAAAACGAGTATATTTGAATCTGCATAAATTGAGCCATTCTGAAAATGGATTGAAATTGCTAATATCTCCTAATTGAAGGAAAACAACCAATGATTTCCACTTCAGTTTTGAAACTAAGGCAAACCATCTTGCATCCTCATTTATCCCATCACACCCCTTCTGAACTATTTGCCTGATTCATAGGCTGTTGCAGTGTGCTAAAACCTGGTTATAGCACAGCGCAACAATAGGCTACATCCTAATCCAACAGGGATTTGCTTAACGGTGGGAGAAGATGATGCATTTTGAACAAGATTTGTTGATGGCTGAAGACTGTAACCCAGCCTCAGCATTGAATGAGGCAATATTGGGAAGGTAATCTACAAACAGCCAATAAAGGTAAAAACTTCAGGGTTTACCACATTAGGCTGTAAATTGCATTAAATAGATTGAGGGACAGAGCTTAACCAATCATTTTACACATGATCACAAAACAAGATATTTCAGTTGTGTTTTATTACAAAAAGTAGTGATTCTAACCCCTAAAATTATTTTTTAGTTAGAAAATTAAGCAAAAAGCCAATTTTTTAAGGTGAATTTTGAATTCAGATTATTCACAGGAAAATTTAAAAGGAGCTGTGATAAAAATCTCACAAAAACCCAATTCCAAGATACTCAAGTTACAGACTTTTTCATACTTCTGCCTTTGCTACACCAAAATATAGAGGCAATTTCATGCAGTGCTTCTAAGCATAAAACTTCTTGATATAAATTCAACAAGAAAGAGAGCAAATACACATTCTGATCTGTATTTCTTAATTTCTCACGTATTTCTAATACAAGGGTGATTTCTATTTGCATTTTACAATTTTCCAAGTCCACTAATTGCAAGACATTCTAAAATAAATGTAAATTGTCTGGATGGACACAATCCAATTTCTAATGGACAGGTGTTCATATAAAAATTCAACAGTATCAGCGACAAGCTAGCAGTAACTGGTGGGGTGAGGGGTAGAGAGAATTTATTTGGCTCTCAGCTGTTTAACTTTCTGTTTAACCACAGGGATGATCAAATCAGGAAAAGGTCAAGTATGTGACAGAGGAGCTGTGCCATGCAGCAAATAAGGACTACTGGTGTATCGATAGATATAGCACTAATGTTTTGATTTTCTAAACCACTATTTCATGTTTTCCAATTCCAAGCTGCTGCAGGAGAGAGAAAGTGGCCTCCTGCACTCTGAGCCTGTGTTCTGAGCTCTGAAGACTCAGCTCCTTCCCAGGCTGCTGGAAGCCTTTTGGCAGAGCAGCCCCTTAGCACTCACTGCATCACTTCAACAGCCCACCTCTTGTCTAAAAGGAAAACATTAAAGCTGTCCAACAGAGCAACTAATAACCAAGTAATCTTCCCCCCACGGGATGAGAGATGTTTAAATCTCCCTGGCAGAATCAAATGACTGGACTGGTGGTGACATTCTTATCCACAGAAACTTATTCTCAGATGTAGCTCATTTAGGACCCTTATTAACTACTACAAAGAGATGTTTTCAACATACAGTGAAATAGGACCTGTAATGCTCTGGCTTAATAATCTCTGATTTTCCTGTTTCAGTAAATGAAAATAAATTGATTTATGGCAGTTAATGCACAGGTACTGAAAACGGCAGCTGTAGTTTTTTTGATACCCATCTGTCCTCCTCTTACTCCATCTGTTTCCTTCACTCATTGCACTGGAATTCAGTTTCACAAAATGCAGTCCAAACTCTTTCATGTAGCACAGTGTAAGTTACCTAGTTACCCAGCTAAAAGACAGTTTCAAAATAAATCACTCTCCTTGTATTCTTGTATTTTGTATATACAATATTCTGTATTGAAGGCATCAGACATGGATTTTGTGGTTAATATATGTCTGAGCAATGCTTTTTTTAACAAAATATACAACTTTCAGTAAATTTCCTCTGATTTCAGATGGTGCACTTGAAAATAATACCATAAAGGCTCAACATTTTAAACAATTATTGATTACACCTTGGGGATTTTTCACTAATTCCACCTGACGCTGCTTTTAAAATGGTAAGTACCTACATACTTCTATGATTTATAGACTGGTTAGACCTTTATAGATCATACAACAGTATAAATGAACACTAATATATAACTTCATTTGATTATATAGCTTTTATTAAACCGTGTTGACTGACTTTTTTTGTTATTCAACAGTTCTTTGGCCTGTTAATGATTAAAGATTTGGATTTCACTCTTTACATTAAATCTAAGTGTTTAAGAGGAAAAGAAAACCTGAGAAAGCACTCCCTCCTTACAATCCAAAATGGAAGTTAGACTATAAAGGCTGAAATGAATTTATTGAGAAATTTTGCATAGCACAAGAACAAAAGCTACTACTAAACCCCATTGGTTTTACAGAATACTATAAACAAAGGATATTTCCATTATTATCCCATCTTTAAGGCAGTGTGGTACATGAGGTCAATCAAAGGTCGAGAAGGAAGGTTGCTATTCCTCTATAAAAGGGCTCATACTTTAAATACAAGTATCTCAGTGTTCATGGTGTCTTTCATTTCTACACTAATGTGGTACCTTGAATACCTACATGCCTTAAATACTTTGGTTTATGCATTCACCACTTCATTATTGGCATCACATTAAAAGGGAATAGTTATATTTTATTTGCACTACAAAGGTCTTACCTGATACTGAATTTATACAGAACAGAACATTCAATACTAGCATACAGAACACAGGGCACAGGAATGTGCATTTAAACACACAACTTTGTGATCAGGGTGATAGTAACTATTTATAATTTCTTTTTTTTTTTTTTTAATTCCACACATTATTTTACTAAAAATTCAGTAGCATAACTGCCTGAAAGGCTTTTATTGAGTCAAAAGCAATACATTACCTAACCTCTTGAGATATAAAAGTGTTTAAAATATAAGGAAACTTAAAAATATGTAGTAAGAATTTAGGTTGGAAATGTAATGTTTTTCCAAGATGAAAAATGGAAACAAATGCTGGTAATAACACTTTGTAAAATAGAACTTTTATATTACAGATCCATTGTCATGATGTAGGGGACTAAAAAGTGAGGATCATAATTCTTTTAATCTTTATGTGTATTTAAATACATAAAAACCAATTTTTCCTTTCTGTGGTACAGTCTGAAGTACTTACAACTGAAAGCAAAAAACCAAAATGCTGGTATTAACCACACAGAAAAAAATTAAGCCTGTATACCTCCTGTGGTCCTTTAAAAAGCATTAATAATTAAGCATTTGCATAAAGATAAAGCAATAAAACTCTTACATGCAAAAACATATCTTTTAGACATCTGCAAGCTACTTATCTTGATCTGTTCCATAAATAGAAACTAATTATGGAGAGACTGAAAACAAAACAATGCCCTAGAAAATAAGAGGCAATCTTTTTAAAATATACTCAAAATGGTGTTAGTAAATCTGTATCATGCAGATTCATATTTAACACACAGATCTTTTTTGGTCTAATCTTCTTCCTTTTCCATGACACGGTTAAAATTCTACTAATTTGATTAAAAGCAGAATCAGCCTTGATGCATTCTTTTTCTAGTAATATTTCCCACCCTGCAGAGTATCAATATTAATTGTGAATGGTAGAACTGTAAAGGCTGTAGTGAAAAAAAAGCATTCAGTCCTCCAAATTAATGCCTGCGCTCTGACTTTCAAGTGAAGACAGATCAGCAAGTGAGCTTCTGCTCATATTGCTTTGTTATTCACAACTGAAAAACCAGAAGCTTGGGGAGTCCTTAGCAACCTAATCTATTCCTTCCCAGGAAGTTTATATATAAGTTTTCTTTTAATATCACTTTATTCTCCTGCTTTTGTTATAAATATGACTTCAAAAATAAGTTTTATCCAAGGCTAAATTTCAAACCTCAAAACTGACACAATATAGGGGTCAGCAGTGAAGTTGAAATTTCAAATATGCTGAGTCAATCCTGCCAAGGTGGGTGTTAGGGCTTCTCAGTTTCAAAGGTACCTCAGCTGCTGTATTTAGACAGTAGTGTTCCCCAGAGTCACTGCACAAGTGCATATCGAGCTGTTTCTTAGAGCAAATAGCAACTCTTTATATATCAGCAAAAGGAGGCTGGCAAAGGACAAAATAGGAGGCCCTTCAGCCACTCAGAGCTGGAGAGGACCATTAGAAGGATTGCAACAGACCTGTCAGGAACACTTTTTTCTTTGGAAGCTGGGAGGAGGAGATGGTTGAATGGATCCACTGAAGTCATCCAACTTAAAAGTTACATGCTGGACTTCACTAAATTAAGCACAACCATGGTCATGGTTTATTTTTATTTTTAGACACCTGTGCTACAGGAAGGGAGATTAAGATGCCTGAAATTATTATTCTTCACAGGCAGGGTCACTCAGAAATCCTATCTGTATGACTGCATTGAAACATTGATTCACCAGGATACAGCACTGAGCTATAATTCACATAATTTTAGTGCTGTGCAGCAACCCAGCAGTCAAAAACCGTGTCCCACTAGAACAATGTACAAAGTGACAATTTTCTCTGTTGCTTTACAAAATCATAATGGGAAGAAATACCTTTAGGTTTGCCTTAAACCACCATATGTCCACAGAAAAATGTAAAATACATTAATTTACATACAACATTTTGCCAGCCAGTAGCAGCAGTAAGCATTATCCCTTTCCCCTACCCTTCACCTTAAAAGGGACTATTCTAAATCCCTTCAGTTTTGGCATATACATTTTCTGTGACAAAAATAAACAGAAGCAACTGAATACGTAACAGTGTGCAAAAAAGCACAGCCTAAGGTGGAATACACAACCCAGTGCACAATGCTCTGTTTGCTATATACTGCTACCCTGAAGTGCAGAGGATTTGCACAAATATGGGGAACCCTCAGTGGCAGCAAGAGGCAGCACTTGCAGCCTGGATCAGTCCTAGCCTGTGCCTTCAGAGACCTGTTTCACACCAGCTGGACATGAACCCAAACAGCATCTACCTGAGTTTCAAATAAATCACACATTCTTAGTCCTAACATTCTGATTCACAGTGGAACAGCACTAATGCATTTAAATAGTTACAGCAGCAATTACTTAATTTCCAACTACTCATCACTATAAGACCACAACCTAGAAAATTAATTCTATGACTTTTGTTTTGTAGACAGGTGCTAAACTACAGGATTTTAGCTTTCCGTGGTTAACTGATCAGAACATGCTTTTCATTCATTCTTCGTTTTTAGACTTCGTTGTTAATGCAGAAAATCTGCACAATACTGAAAGCTCAGATTCAAATAGATGGAACTTAATCTCAAAATATCAGGCCTTGTTGCAGTTTTGGATATTTTTCTAGTAGGTAATTAACTAAAAACTTCACTTCAGAACTTTAGTTCACTGACAAATAACTTCATTAACACAAAATTATGATTGTCTGTGGTGTTCATGTTCTTCCAGAAGGCTGACTTCAAAAATATACAAACCTTGGAGGGGGCGAGTGACAAGAAGGAAACAAACTGAAACAACCTTAGCTTACATTACCAAAAGCAAACTTCCCTGTTCAAGTTCAAACTAAATGGCATCTTGGAGGTGAGACTAGAACAGTAATCACATAAAGCAAGTTGTGTGAATGATGACTTGGAGAACCTGGCAAAGAAAAAGAGGAAAATCCTCAAGGCAGGAGATGCAACAAACCAACTATCTGCATTAATTAAAAGAAAAATGGAAAATGTTGACAATGTGTTCACATAGCCTTTTGAAAGACAGGAAAATAAATTGGAAGGATTAAATAGGATTTATCAGTCATCAGAGGGATATGTCTTTTTCTTTTCCTTTCCACCTTCTGCACCATCAAGTTCAAGGTCATTTTTTACCTTTTCAAAGTTATGAACAGCAGCCCAGATGCCACGATCATGCCAAAAGTTACTCGGCTGTGTCTGGTCTCTCTGCCACTGAATAATCTAATCAATGTATTAAAGAATAAACCCAACAGAGTTTTTGCAATGGCACCTTAAAGAGCTATACTAAAACTGCAGTTATGTATGCATGTGATGGGGTTAGCCCTCTGCAGAGGGCCACAGGTCTGCCATGAAACATCTTCTCAGCTTGCTAGGCAGACAAAAACAAACTGCACTGATCTTCAGCTCAATATAATGGTAATGCCTCCACTGCGGAGCAAAGAGGTGACATTTCACTTTACTTAAATATGGTATCTCCTAGAAAGAAACTACATTTCCTTGGTTTATTTATACAAGTTCAGAGGACACTGACATCCATACATACAAAACAAGCACTGACTGCTGTTACACGATAAGGAGAACTGCAGAAATGTGCAAGACAGAACCACAGATAGCCCAGTTTTCAGTAATGTCACGGCTGCGTATTCATCCATGACAACCACTGGTGGCACGCTGAAATACACCATGCTAACGGCCAGTCTGTTACTTTCCTTACTGTGCCAAAGCACGCACAGGCAACACACAACTGCTTGGCCGCTCACATGGGAACTTTTGATCTCTTCTGGTCGGGCTAGTACGGCAACCTATTTCTAGGTATTGGATTAATTATTCGTCTGTTCACTTTGCCCCTTCCTTTCAGACACTGTACAGGTTTTGGCTGGGACAGAGCTAGTTTTCTTCACAGCAGTTTGTATTTTGAACCTGTGGCCAGAGCAGTGTTGACAGCATAAGGCCATCTCTGTTCATACATCAGAATTTCATTGCATAAATGTGGATGATTTTGACAATCAATTTACCAAGAAAACAAAAAAAAAAAAGGAGGCATAGAACCTAGAGGGTACATTTGCAAAGCTTAAAACAAGAGGTACAGTCAACAATCCTTTTAATGAATAATAGGATAAGTATATACACAACTTACAAGTGGATTTCAAAAGGTTCCACATTTAGAGTAAACTTAGCAAACAGATGAAATTTTTTAAAAAATAAACAAACCCTAGCAACATGTCAACCAGAGATTACTCCTTTCTATTCATTTACATACAACATTTTGCCAGCCAGTAGTAGTCATTAAGCATTATCCCTTTTCCCCACCTTTCACCTTGAAAGAGACTATTCTATATCCCTATCTATTCATGTATAAGCTGCTCAACTTTTATGTCTTTGTTGGAATTACTGCTGCTGGAAAGCGGTAATTCTAGGGCAGATTTTATTGCTTTGGCTGCTAACATAGAAATGTTCCTGTCCTGCTGAATCTATTTCTTCTTCCCATGTTGTAAAAATGAGCACCCTGATAACTCTATAAAAGATACAATGCAGCATAACTGTGTCCGCTGTATTAAAGACAGGGTAATGAAATGTAGGATCAGCATTTCTGTGGCAGTGCCTGCACATCTTCTGGTTGCCAAGCTACAAAATACATTCAAATTTTTTGGGTTTTCATATATGAAAACATCTTTTGGGGAAAATGTCCAAACAAACATCTGTGGATGAGAGGCTTTGTTTGTTTACACAACAGACATTACATCATGAGGATCAAACTTATCCACTTCATCTCTCACTGGCAATCTAAAAAACTCTGCATGTTCAGTAGTTGCCTACGGATTTGCCTTTCTTATCTCTTTAATCTTGACAAAAGGACCATAAAATGCACCAGGTAAAGGCAGCTTTCACAGTTACTAAGTTAGACCACCTTATTAGGAAACCGATCAAAAGCAAAAGTTCATTCCACACAAGCTGTAAAACAGTTTCCATACAAAATTGGTTTTGGCCCAAGTAAAGTGACACTAAAGAAAGATTATGTTAAAAAAGGTCAACTATGCCTCAGCTCAGATATACTGACATTCCTTCCAGGTGTATTGTGTCTCCGTCACACCCAGCTGAATATTTTCAGGCTAAGATATGTTGAACTACTAACTGTTTTCACTTAGAAGAATATGCATCAGCAATATCTGCTAACACATTTGAAGCAAAGTAATGGACACAAAAGCTGGACACATGACTAACTCACTTTTTACTTCATCTTGGACCAAATACTATGGTGAAATTAATTGCACTGGACTACTGCTGCTGTTAATTTTCAGCAAAAAATGATCATTTCTACCATCACCAGTAAGTATTTCAAAATCCAAACACAAGGAAAACCAACCATTTCCTTACATACATAATGGAAATCCTATTTACAGAAAAATTCTAGGAAAAAAAGAAGAGAGAAAATATAAACTAATTCAACACTGACACTCAAAGACACATTTTAGATGTAGTAATAACTGTACATCCTTCCACCTTTTCAGTTTTATGGATAAAAGGGCAATTGGATGTTTTTAATTCTATGCAGACAGTTATTTTTGTTCCAGTAAAACTAGCACAAAAATGGTCTAACAGAACTTGTATCTTCTATTTTATTGCATAATTTTCTATGCATTGCAAAGGCACAAGACCATAACTTATTAATATTCATGACAGGTATGAAATGAACCTTAATCACAGTACTCTCAATGTCTCCTACTATGTAAGTTCAAAGCTGAAGTCTGAAGCCTAAGTATTTTGGACAGTGCAAGACAGTGATCCTGAAACACAAAAATAAATTGCATTTGGATTAATACCTACCCAGTTACACAACTAAGTTGATGAAATACCATCAAAAGATATATCCTCCCCTAGAGTATCAACAAATGCTCCAGGAAATTGAAGAGTGTCTTGTTCAAAAAAAAAAAAAAAAAAGTTTGACCATTCAATTTTAATTCTTGGTGCATCTGGTGTAGTTCTGAATTCAGAGCGTACCTAGAGCATCTCTGGATGAAATAACCAAAGGGCAGAACAATGACAAACTCACAGAGCTGCCCAAACAGAACCCTGCTTCAAACGCCCACCCAGGCAGCAGACATCGTACTGTGCCAAGGATGGGCATTACCATTCACCAATTATACCCTCAGTTTCAAGCCTCCTTTAATTAATAATTAAGTAACAATGCAGTGCACAAACATTGCTTATTCCCAGTTTGGTATGAGAGTTGTGTTGTTTCAATCACTATTCAAAGCACCGAAGGTACCAATCAGTACTTTACATCATATGAGCCCTTCTTGTCATTATTTGGAAATGGCTTAGGCTCATATCCCAGGTCTAATATATCTGAAGAAGAAAACAGAATCTGATGTATTAGCTTTAAAGGGACTGATTAAAACTACAGAATTAAAATTGTATCAGGGTGTGATAGGAAGGAAGGAAGACATTTCCCACTGTGGTGACTGAACATGCTGAAGGTGGTGCTGAGACACCTTCATGAGCAGTTGGAAACTTTAAGATCTGCACAGGCTCCTTGATCCCAAAAGCTGAGTTAGTATCACACAAGCTACTAATGGAACAGTTACTCAGAACAGAAGTATTGATTAAAAATAGCTTGATAACACTGTGGTTAACCATAATGTATACATGTCCTACCTCAGGGTAGCTTCTGGCAGATGCTTGGCCATGTTTACTGGAAAAGTTCTAATTTTTTTACATTTAGGTATATTTCTATTTTGCAAATAGACTAGGAAAAAAGATGAAGGGGATTTCTTTGTAAACCTAAAGGAACATAAACCAGCTAGAATTGTTGTGGAATACATTCAGAGGAATGTAATTTGCAAGTCATTTAAATGCATACTAGTCAATACCTACAACGATATATCATCTTTTTATTTACTTCAGAGCTATGTCAACATTAGGTTTCATTTTAATGCACATGTATGCAGTTAAAAATATCAGGGTTTGTACACATTATTATAAAAAAGGTCTTTTCATTCCATATGTGTATCAAGGTATTAATTTGAAAGCTCTGTTTGTGTAAAGAGGGCACCTGGAGCCTTATATTGTCATTATAATGTCATCCCATAGCACATTTATCATACCTCTAGCTACATGTTAGTGCATAAGTAGCTCATGCAAATCAGTGTTTCCAAGGATCAAACTCTGCCCACTGCATGTTAGGATTATGTCAGTTGAGGTGCTAAGAATCAGTCATTATACATCTATTCTATTAAAATGTAAAGCACAGCGAACTTCACCTTTCTGTGTCTATTTCAGGAGCAACACAGAATTTAGAAGAATTAAACAACAAGGCAAGAGCCACCAACACACAAGTGACTGAATGTTTAGGCTACTCAGTGGGCTGCAATTTTTGATTACTTCCTACTTTTATCAGTCATCAAGTTTGTCTAAATGCACACAAACTAGAAATTTCATTACCTAAAAATCTGCTCCAATGAAACACAAAGGCATTTGTTTCTCTATCAAAGAATGCAGAAAGTATTTGAAAAAGACTATTAGTTGACTTAGCAAACATGACAAAGGCATGGTAAGGTTACAGGGTAGCTGGTCAAGACTGTCTAACTATATTACAGAATGGATCATAATTCAAAGGTCTGAATAAAAGGATGGAGAGGCAGTATTTTCTGGTGACTGGTTAACAGCATTATCCTTCTATATACCCATATATCCCTATTCTTAATGAATACAAAATATTTGTACACTTTGTTTGGCATTTTCCTAGTGCAAATATTTCAGCACTGATTCAGCATTCCCCAAATTTGTCACCTCTGTTGTTTTCTATAGGACAATTGATGGACAGAACTCTCAGAATTTTAATAATCATATTACTAACAAAGCTTTAGCACTCATAGATTCTTAGTATTTTATAATCCCATTCAGGTATATAACTGCTGATTGCTTTACTGTAGTGAAATTATGGAATGACAGATCCTTTTACAGATAATAAGAATGAATAATCTCTGAATAAGAGATTTTGTGACACAGACTTTGTATTTACTAATGCTTAGCCTAAAAATAATCAACAAAATATCAATCCATACCTAAATGTCATTGGGAATTTCAGAAAAGCCTTTGTACAGAAAGAGCACAATCTGCCTTTTGTACCTGAAATCGCAGGCAGGGTTGGAAAAAAATAACACACAAGTATGCTTTTCATCTTCCTGTGAAAGCACCAGCACATTTAAAACCATCACTCATAACAGTAAATCAAAATCTCAGTAATGCTTGTTGAAACTGGCTTTTAAGATAGAGGGTGAACAAAAAGACCTTTTAAAATAAGTTTTAGGGAATATATAAATTGTCTGAACACTGCTACAGACAATCAGTTTTAACAGCATATGTCCAATGGCCTAGTATAGTTACTTGCTGTTCTGGGAGCCTGCCAAGAAAGAGATCCACCCAGAAATTACGAGGGGAAAAAAGCTCAAGAGAAAATGGGTAACAACACAACTTACATACATCTCTAGCTATTCTAAAGCTTTTCATTCAGCATCCATCATCATAAAATCAGTGTTCCTGACACATCTTCATTTTAATAGAGAAATACTTTTTTCAAAAAGCCTGGAAGTCTATATTGACAAACGGTACAGTAACACGTGTAAGATTTACCCTACTGTGCAACTTTCCCAAGGAGCATCTGAGAATTATTAATGACATAAGCATCACTGAACCATTGAATGGTATAAGACCACCTAAGTTTTGTAGATAGAGAGGAGCAGAAGCCATAAACCAAATCAGCAGGAAACCTTACAGCACAATTAATATCTCCTAAAATATATTCCTATTTTAGCTTCTAGGAAATGTTTCACTGGAGGATAATATTTATTAAAGCAGAGCTAGTTCCCCTTTTCAGATTAATATTTCTGACAGCCACTGGCAACCCTGGTTACCAAGGGTTCAGTTTACTGTTTAATAAAGACCTTCCATGAGACCAGCTTGAGCAGTACCTACCTGGATTGTTTTTCAATAAAGCTGTGCCTGCTATGATAAAGCCTGGCATGGGTGTGTGCTAGCAAGGGTTTTGGTTCAGCCACTAAGAGAAAATCTTCAATACCTAACAACAGCAAGCCTTGACACTAGTTCAGATGCTCAGCCCAGAGCCCAAGAACCCCATGTGGGGCTGGCAGACAGCTCAGCATAATGGCTCTCAGTTGGTCTTGTCTGTTCCTGCTCCTGCACCTTCACTGCTCCTCACATCATGAACTGCACCTTATGGCTTTCCCCTGAAGCAGCCATGTGGGGAAGCGGCACCTGAGGGCAAAGGCAGCACCCGCCCAAGAGGCCGCAGGAGGCTGCAGGCACAGCCAGGCACTGTGGCCAGCAGCTCGGGCACTCTCATGGCCGGGCCTGCCCTCCACCATCGGGGCTCTGCCCTGGCCCAATGGCCCGTCCAGCCCATCCACCTGGGAATTCAGCTTAGTCCAGAAGGGCGCTTTTGCTTTTCCAAAGCAATATGTCTTGGAGTGACCCTAAATCCAGGCCTGTCTCCAGTATCACACAATATCACAGGGCCTATCTGGCCAGTTAAAACTCTTGCATGCTCCAGAGAGATCTATGGATCTGAAACAAAGTTTTGGAGCCCACGAGCTCTGACATCTAAGACTGGGGAGCTCTAATTTTTACTTTCAGAACAATTTATTTCTTTTACATTTAAAATAGAAAGGATCAGATGAATATCTTAACTTGGAAGAGCTCAAACATAAAACAGATATGAGATCTGCAGCTTTCCTTTGATGCAGTGTCTCCTACTTTACCAATCTGAGACAGACCATGACCACTGCTGTGAAGCACTGAATTCAGTACATGAACCTGATGATGGCAGTTTGGGATGCCACACTGCACAGCAATAGACTGAGGCTTCATTCTTTTGTAGCTGACTACACCCCCTTACTGAATCTACCCGTGTGTCAAAGTCAGGACTGCAACTAAAGCTGAGACTGAAGAATCCTCCAAGGTTCTTAGAAAAGGAGAATTTATCAAGCAATTTTAAAATTTATTTTGATGTATTGTGTAACAAAAATCAGCTTGCCTCTCACAGGACCTAAACATTTTGGACTCTTGTCTTCCTTGGCATTTTCTGATGGATTTTTTTTTTTTTTTTGTCTTTTGAATTTATATCTACATAAATTAAGCATTTCCAGGAACAAAGGCATGTGAAATTTTAAACATCCACTTCCTTTAACATAATACTTCTAGTATTCTTACCTGTGTTTTTCTACTAGACCCGATTTACACAACTCTTTTCACATATTCTATTAGTCAGTGGCTGCAGTCATCTAAAGACTGCATTGTAAATATCTGCAACAGTAGGAAAGGCTTTGCCAGCAAAAAACATACAAGAATACCGAAGTGTTACTTGAAAATAACATTAGTTTCTGGACAGATGTGAAAGAGCTTACTTTCATATTAGTCCATGTAAACCTACATAATCTCCTAACAATCCGGCATCTAAAATACATGCTTTGTGCATCACTGCGTACTCATTTGACAAAAGGTTTGATAACATGCTTTGGTTTGCTATGGATGACTGAAATGCTGAAGAAACTGTGTGCTGCTACAAGCTCACAGAAATGTACAATTTATGGTGAGATTTGACAAATGCTCTGTACTTATCTGAGACCTTTTATAGCACAGGGGATAGTGTAGTGAATATGAGTGGTAAAATGCCTGCTGATTTTAATAAAATGTAAGTTGTACAAATGATGGCTGCATTGAATCTCCAACCCTTGCTAGGTACCAGCCCCTCCAGGCACTGTCATTTCCCAGTATTCTCTGAACTTCCAGTTTTAAGAGTTCCATAAAATGAAATGTTTATATTTTATTTTTCCTAAGTTATGCTTTCACCAGTCCAGCTACTCAAGTCTACATTAATTCAGCTCTATTTTTATGTAGCAGATGGTCCAATGGGACTGACTTCTCAGTCTGCCTAATGTCTCCCCCTAAGCCAAAGGTTCATTTATAACTGTCCAGTATCATACCCTTTAGATGTCAAGCAGACCGAATAGAGGCACACCTCTCTAAAGAAGTGGTAAAACATCTCAATAAATGAAAGAAACTACTGTGAACTTCCAGGGAATAGCCGACATTTTCCATCTGTTCAAACTACTAATATTGATATTTATAGAAGCTACCTTGATGTTAAAGGCTTTTCAAGGCTGATACAGTCTGGTTTAGCAGAAAGATGTGCTAAGAATCTGGCCCTAAGTTACAATAAGGTTGAAATGAATCAAAGCTTCACAATGTATATTTAACAGAACAATGACAGTTTGCAATATTAATAATTACAAAAAAATCTTAAAACCACATTAGCTTCTACAAACAACAACAAAAAGCCAAATTCTATCAAAACCATAGACATCTCTGTGCTATCTCTGCATCTCTTATTCTCCCTGCCTAGCATAAATAATATGAAATACAAAATACCTGGCTGAATGCAGGAATATTTCGGTTTTGCCATGACTGTGCAATGTTAAAGCTGAATATAAAACATTTCATTTCTTTAACACTTAGTTTAGTCCTCAAAAACAGTGCATTTAAATATACTTTTGGTGAAAGCTTTATGCCATGTCTCAGCAGTAACAAAGCCTATTACAATAACATGTATGAGATCTAGAGGTTCAGCAGAAAGATGATTGTATCTTTTATATCCACAGCAGGGAGATAGCTATTTCATCTCATGTCAGGATGATTTATTCAATAAATGGAGAAAATATAAATTTTAAAATGCACTGGTTTTTTTTTTCCCCTGCATCTCAAGAAACAGCAGAAATCTTAGGAAATTAAGAAAATTAACTCCACCATAGATATTACAACACCAGGCATTTTGGAACTAGTGCAAAATCTTCCATACTTTGGATGGTTGAATTAAGAAAGTCTGTCCACTCTCTTCCCTATGGCTTTGCGCTCCTTCTCCCATCTTTTTTTCTTTTTTTATCCATCTTCCTCTTATAGAGATGTTGATGAATTGTTCTGAATAGACATTCATGCAGTTTATATCCAAAGACAAACTCAATCTACTTTTGGTACATTAATTAGGAGAAAAAAATTACCTACTAAGAATTTTAAAACCTGAAGTTGAAGTTTAAGCAGAAGGAATTTGAAAGCATGAAGTACCAGGTATAAATAAGGAAAAAGACACGGTTAAAAAAAGAATCAGGTCATTCTCTGTATTATGCTTTTTCATAAGCCATAGTGAACAGCACAAGCAGTACCAGCAATAGAAAAGGGACTATCTATAAGGGTCAACAATCTCGTCCATGAGTTCAGAGCTAAAATTTTTGGTTTTCATTTCCATCTGACACCTTATCTGAATCACTTTCTCAGTCTCTTGAGTATATTTCCCTAAATTGTAACAGGAAAAGTGAAAGTAAGGTAAAACTTAGCCTGAAATCTTACATTTTGCCTAGAAAGTTTGGTGGTCTTAATTTCAGAAAATGCAATTGCAGCAGGAAAGGAACAGAAAAGAAAAATGGAGCTTAGCCTCTGACAGGTTATAGAGCCAACAGTACTGTGGTGACTAGTACTGACACGATGAATACTTTCAGGAGGTTCTCATTCACTGTAAACTTTTGCAGCAACACTGGAAAACAACAAACAACAGCGTCAGGAGAAGCCGTAATAACTACTCACCCTCTAATTAAGTTTTGTTCCATGGTATAAACCCACAAAATCTAGCAAAGGAAAACTCACATAAGAGACCATGATCACTAACTCATGTTTGTACCTTCTGATTTGTATTTTTTTAAAAAAAAGAGATTTTGACAGATGTAGCACGGGGTCAGGCCAGCCAACTAGGCCGAGGAGCCCCAAGGAGAGCCAAATAAAGGACCACACCGAGACGGCAGACGGAGAGCAGAAAGAGAGAGAGGGCAGAACCCTCTGCCTTGATTTATATGTTTTTACAAATCACCGTGGATTGGAGGTAGAAATGACCACCTCTCAATTCCATTGGTCAAAGCATCAATCTATCCTATTTCTCCACCCAGTATACTGGAATTATAAACACGCATACAGTTTAGGAAAAGCATAGATAGTTGCTAAGAAACCATGGCCATGTTTACAGAAGAAGTATGAGAAAGTATTTACAGAAAGAGAAAACACTGAGAACTGCAAAACTCAGAGCAACAGACAGCATCAGGAAAAATGACACTGTCGTGAAATCCGTAACACAGACTATGAGCAGATGTCATGACAAGATGAGAACAGAGCCTTACAACAAAGCAAAGTGACCACACGTGGTGATAGCTTGTGAGGATAAAGCAAGCATCACTAAGAATAAAGAATAATGAAAGCATAAAATTGTCCTATTTTCTCATCCAAATTTCTCAACTGCTTCATTCAAAACCTCTTCTAATAAGTTGATAATTAGGAACATTTTAATTATACAATTTAAGATGTAGGCAACCATGATAATAAGAATCACAAGACCATGCTTAGATGATGTAGGTTCTATTAATATGGGGTGTATTTACTTGCTGGTTTTAAATGGAGCTCCTTCTGCATTACCCTAAACCAATGTGGATTTAAGACCTTCATAATCACATTTAGCAAGGCACTGTGTGCCAAGCAATAAAAGCAGTTATTCAGTAGGGTTTACAGGGCAAGTAGGGTATTACAAGGCATACAGGGTCACATCTGTTTCACTTTTTTTTTATTTGGTGTTTAGGTCAACTTTACAGACCTACATGTAAGTGCATTTAAATGCACATTCTCTACACTTGAAGGCCAGCATATGTCTTCAATTTTCCCCTCTCTAGATGTATATTTGTCTCATAATCTATCCCCAGTGTTTCAGTGAAGATAAATAGATGTGTGAATTCAGAATTCAGTTATCTTCCATCAGCTCTATATATTCTTGGTCATCAAAGAAGAGGTTTCTAATCCCTACAACTAACAGCTCAGTACCCTTCTTGCATTATCATTTATTATTACATGCAGGCAGTGAACATGCATGTTTAGATACTGAGCTTAGCCGTGATCATATAAGTTATAAATACATTCTGGGGAGTTGTTAAAAGGAATTCAGAAAGGTGCATTACCCAATAAACTGAGATCATAAAACCATACACTTTAGTCACTTTAAAGAAATTAATGTATTTCCCCAGACTCCTTTTGTAAAATCCCAATCATCCAAATAAATGACCTGTGAAATAAACCTCTATCTAAATTAGTCTATAACCTTCAAGTCTTTCCCTCACCAAAATCTCTCAAGTCTTTACCATGACCACATTCCTCTCATAAAGCAATCCCTAAGTTTCATAGGTTCACTCCTCAAGGAATGTGTCACTAAGGAACAGTACAATTTCCCCTCTATTTACTTTAGGTTTAGGAAAAACATCACAGGAATATCCAAAGCACCATCAGACTGCAGAGAACTGGTTACTGTTGCAAAATGCAGCAGTCTGATACTACAAGCATCCTCTCAAGAACATGCTTCTCCTACCCAATGTGTAACCACTGAGTTGGCTTATCCCCAAATTTATCAGAAGCTATGAAACTGCAGTCAGTATCCATAATAACTTGCACCACTAAAGGCCCTGGTGTACAGTGTTCAGTGTGGAAGATATGAAGAAAACACCACTTCTACACTATTTCTCATATGCCATTTCTTTATAACACCACATATTGTTATTCCAGATACACATTTAACTACTCATAAAAAATTCTTCTGTAGTCTACAAAGAGAGGAACTCACACAGTGCTGGAATACGTAACTTAAATAGCAGCATTTTGATTTTGTACCACAGACATAAGTCCCTTGCTAATTGGATTCTTACATTTAGACATCAGCCTTTAATCTCATGCCTCATTGCCCAGGAAACAGTTGCATTTGTACTGGGCTTCCTAATTGTGATATCTCTCTCTGATAGCATAACAGTCATTCAGACTCACCTGATGCTTTAGATTTTCCCATTTGAAGTGGGGCCTGAGGACATGAAAGGCATCAGGACGTCAGTGATCATTGTGTCCCATGACTCCAAGTGAGACAGACAAGCAGATAAGCAAAGCTACAAGTGGATAATGGAAGAAAAAAGTTAACTTTTTCGACTTTTTGCATAGTAAATAAATACTTAATGAAATAGTTATGTGAGAATCAAAAATTTCTAAAACTGATTGTTTTAAAAACCACAGGGCAGAATCCCACAAGCAAAGACACCTGTAGATCCCCCACAAGTCAGCACAGTTCCAAATTGTCCTAGCAAATCCAAACCTATTTCCAGCTGTTGTCAAGCACCAGTACAAGATCTGTTGATATGATGATCCTCTGCAAAAAACCCCCACCTTTTAATCTGAAATAACAGCTATTTATACATACATTTGAAATAACATATATATATATATGAAATAACACATTTCTATAGCCTAGGATATAATAGTCTTTTTTTATTATTTTCATCTCTAATTTAGTTGAAGATTTCCAATTAAAAACAAACAAAAACCCCCAACCTCATTTTACTTCAGCAACTGCTAAATTATTTGTATCATATTGTAAAGTTGTTCAAGTTTATGAAGGATCTTTCAGAAACCCAACTGATAAATTGTTGTGGTGAAACCCCAAGAAGAGCCTGGCCGTTGGTGGGCAGATTCCAAGGTTTAAAAGAGCCCCAGTCCCACTGGGGGGAAAGACCCCTTATCTCACATTGGCTTGGGCCGAGGCAGCCGGAAACCTGGCAGACTCCTCACCCCATCCCATCTCCATCCTGCCTATTGACCCTTGGACCTTCACCCCGCCCCTGCTTATCCCCCTGGCGCTGCATCCTTTATAAGGCCATGCCAAGGCTGGCCAAACCCCCTTTCATCCCTAAGCCCCCTTCAGTGACTGGAACAAACGCCGTATGAAGGAGCCCTCCGACTCCTTGCCTCTGGAGATGCGTGAGCTATTCCGGCTTCTGCGGGTGTGAGTCAGTGCCCTGCCAGCGGCACGCGTGTGTGCGAAGTGTGCCTGCTTCCGTGCAAGGACACGGCCGGCTCTCTCTTTCTCCCTCACCGTGGGACAGAGACGTAGCTGGGCACACGGCAGCTTCCACCTCCCCCACCCCCCAAAACACGCTACTATAATAAATTAGATAATTAGAAAAGAATATATGAACATCCTTCACCAAAAAGAAAAAAAACCACAGTCAAGGGATTAAGAGCAGTAGAATCACCCCTCTACTCAGCAGAAAATCTATAATCAATGCATAAAATGCATTCAACACTGTGTTCACTTTCTAAGGGTTACAGTAATTGATCTTTTTTTCAACTCGCATTTTCTGAATTATTTTCAGAATTTCTTCACTTTTAATATTAATTAGGAGATAACTAAGTAAATGTTTTAGTCTCCAATATTATGTTTATTACCCCACTTTTTTCCCTATAATTTCCCAAAAAAGTACCAGTTCTTTATTTCAGATTCTGAATCACCTATTTGATTTTTCTACAATCTACTTAGCATTTTCTTTTTAGAATATTCATGTACTTGTTGTCACAAACAGAAGAAAAATTTCAAAACAGAATGTATGAGAATTCATAGTGTGGTAAACTCAGACACACAAATCAGTTCTAGAAACACCTACAAATTGACCTAGTGATTAAAATAAAGTGCTACTGTTTTGCTTATCCAAACAGCCACAATTAAATACCACAGAACCATTTTCTTAAATTGCAGTTCTTCTTTAAGATAAAAACTCAAAAGATATTTTGGCAAATAAACATGAGCACTTAAGAAATCATGACCTGAATATTGACATTGCACCAACAGAAAATGAACACATTAATCATATAAATTATTTATTCCACCAGTTATAGGAACAGCTAGGATGATACATATCCAGGAATTTCACTTTAATAATTTTTAGGCAAACAAAAATATCAGTTTTTAGCATTTATATGTAATTCCATGTATTGCTATGACTCACAAATCTTTATAACTTTTAAAGTAGTCACCACTACTAAAAAGGGAGAATTTGCTAGCAGTTAGCACCTCAAAATTAATAAGATAACAGGGAGCAAACCCACTAATAATTTAGAAAATAGTATCTTGCTAAATATCAACTTTTACATGGCATCCATCTCTTTCTAAAAAGTGGCTGAAGCAAAAGTGCCTATCCTTAGTTAGGAAGCCCATGCAGCAAGTCAGTACATGAATTGGTTTACTTTTTATCTTAAAAGTTCGTGTAAGTTGTTTCATCTCTACCAGTCATGAGCTTCACAAAACAAATAAAAAGCCACAGAGCTGCATTTCAAGAACAGGCCACAGCACTACTAACTTTCCAACTAGCTGGAAGCAGTCGTAGGCCTTTTGAGGCATTAGGCAAGTGCACACCACACACACAAACAGAGGTATCTCCCAAGCCCAACTGGGATTGTTTGTTACACCTGTGGGGCACACCTCTGGCAAGCAGATCCCCCTGAGCATGGTGGCACAGCCCATGGCTCTTGCTCCATCTCATGTGTTCAGCCAGATTCACTGTGGCAGGGCTGACAAGCTGAGAAGGTGGGGAGAAAAAAGGGAAGGATGCTTTCCTGCAGGAAATTCGTGGTTTGAGGATGGTGCATCATTACGTCAGATTAATCTGATTTTTCCCTGCCCTAAAGTGGCACTAAGGTCTATCTCCTCACCTGCTCTTCAGCATTGGCTCTGTCCAGCCCCTCCTCAGCCCTGGCAGCTCTGCAAAGAGTGGGAGACAGCTGTGTCATAGAACCTGTATTTAGGTGAATCCCTGATCACAGACTTCCATTCAGAGATGATTTTTTTATATAGAATTGCAATTTGAAAATATAAACCTTCAGCTCTCCTCCATAAATAGATGAGGATTACTTTAATGGGGCAACAAAAATTCTATCAGCTGAAGTCCTGTCCTGTAACTCCTACAGGATTTATAGGATTAAATTCAGTGTCTTTTTAAAGTCTCACAACCATATAATTCTTTACTTTTAAGCCTCTTTTTAACCATCTTTGGTCCCAGAAGTTCCCTCAAACGATGCAAATACATTTTTGAAGCAGGGATTAGGTCTCTCATGTTTAATAAAAAGTCTACTTAAATTATTTTTCAGCTTTGTTATAAATTAATATTGTGAAGTTTTTCAATGAACTGAAGATACCTCTATTGTGTTCAAACAAATCCACCCCAATATTAACATGTTAAAGACTTATGTAAAATACAACCAAAACACATATTGTACATCCAGTCTTTGTTCCACAGTAGCAAAGCAAAATGGAATCTTTTGATATAGTCCCTGTTGTATTGCAAGTCAGAATGATACTTCAGGTCTTTCATTCTGTTTTGTGTAACATTATCCATAACACTTTCACCATTTGGTTTTCAGGATTATTACTCAAATCTACAATCAACAGGTCTCACACTACAACTTCTCCCCCTATTGAAAGGGCTGGATAAGTCAAAGGACCCTGAAGTTCCTTTTCATTCCCAAACTTGCATCACAAATTTGGAAACCATTTCAAAAAGTGACTTACTTTATAAACCTCTGTAATTTGATTTAACCCTGTGAGATGGGGCTAACACTGTGCTGGTGGCCAAGCAAGGCCACTTGTGCACCAGCATTTGGCTGGGTCCCCAAGAAGCGGCCAGCACCTTTCTCCCCCCTGGCAGTGGCCTGACTCTCCAGAGCGGTGACAGGGGCAGGCAGGGCCTCATCTGGCAGAGACCCTGTGGAGGACACAGAGGCTGCTCCATCCCAGCCATCAGATGAGCTCTTCCTGAGAGCAGCTCGGCACTTGGGAGACACCTGAAGTCAAGGTGACACCATCAAGACTAAAATATCTCCTCCCCCCCCAGCCCCCATCTTTGCATGAGTGCTGTGCTACCAGCCTCTCAAATTATCCCTCAGTTTGCTTCCAAGTTCACTTTTTGACAGCCAGGCCACTCACATTTTGTATTTTGTTAGAATGGAAACACACTATTAAATGATTTCTAGTTAACCTCACATTCTAGTTCTGGTTTTATGTTCAGTTCTAGAGGAGAGATCCTACACCCTAATCAATATGCTTTGATGGGATTTTATTTTGAATTCATTAATATCTCTTATTTGCTTTTATAAATGATGTCCACATTTTTTTACCTACAGGGTCTATATTTTGAGACTTAAATATTTGATTATAAGCCTGTTAAAACAAACAAATCTATAATCATTTAAAGACTGATTGGAAAAAAAAGAAAACACCTCACAGTTCTGGATTGTTAAAACTGTGGTACAGCTACACATCTTCTCTCTATCTCTCAAAAAATTGATTTTTAGAGCTTTGCCATGAGCCTTTGCAGTGTTTAAGACAAATGGATTGTATTATTGAATCCAGCCCTCAGGAATCTTACTTCAAAATAAATCAAAACCAGAACCATTCTTTCCTGCAGGCCCACTAAAAACCTGTGTAGAAAAAGAATTAACAGCTTCATGAAAACAAAATAAAGTCTAAGTTTTATGTGACTAGAGCAATGTATAGAACACTAATAGCATGTTTATAATGACTAAATGGAAAATTAAGATAACAGAAAAATACTAATAACCCTCATATACAAGGACAGTAATCTCCAAGTAGGAAAAATTAACTAATAAATTATTGTACAAAGTTGTCATTTATGCATAGCTGTCAACTGCTTCAGTTTCATTTTTCCCAAGGTCTGGAAAATGAGGTCAAGATCAGTTTCTGCTTTCAATTAAGTCAGGGAGAACTGTTGTAAAAATCACAGACTTTCTGAAAAACAAGCATTTCCTGTGGACTCATTAAAATCCTAGCTAGGAAAAAAAAATCAATTTCAAAGTTCAAAATAAAGGGTCACATCTTCAACCATAGCAAACCATCAGTATTTGTATAGTTACAGAGAGCTCTCCCTATAGGTACATAAATATACAAATATGTTATATAAGTAATTACCCATAAGTTTAGTGATGTCTATTGTCCCCCAGACACATGTGTGGATAATTAATATGAATGAGCTAATCCTTTACTCTTTTATAGTTGTGCAACCCACAGGCTAGTGTCAGGATAGCTGGTTCTTCCCTCCCTTGCATTTCTACTCTACTGCTGTGCAAAGCACTCACCTGTTAGATGGAACCCGAGGCTTGCCTGCAGCTACACCACCACTGGGTCGGCCCTGGTTCTCTGCCCCACCTCTTGAACACATCAAAGCTGTTTGCCCTAATTTGTTCCAGGTGGCTATGGTCCTCCCACAAGGTCATCAGTGGAGACTATAACTCATGCATAACCACCCTGCTCCCCTGCCAGAGCCCCATGACCAATTCAAGATGTTTACGAGCATCTGAAAGAGGCAGCTACATCAATTTCTGCCTGTCAGGAGAATCCTATTGGGGGCTTGAACCTGAACACTTGTAGAAAAAGATATAAACATTAGTATGGGAAAGAGAGACGTAAAAGGCTTTAATATTTGGTATTATGGGCATAGTAACTGATTTTAGATTTTTGCTTATATTATCAACAATACTCCGGGTTGCTCTTAGTGCATAAAGAATGTATTTTTCACTTTCCTCTGCAAAATGCAGCTGGAAGGATGCAAGAGCATTCCCTGAAAACTGCAACTCTAACCCATTACTTCCTCAATTTCCAATACATAGGAAGACATGGCTGGTTTTATTGTTGTTGCTTCACCTGTCCTCACCAATTTGGATTCACTTCAACTAACACTTGCCAGCAAATCAGTTCAGGACCCTCACTTGACCTATGAGCCTGCCAGATTTGGCAGCTAGGTGGAGAGATCAGCTAAAAAAGCCAGTGAGAGATTCTGGTGTCATTAAGGACAGCTTCCTAAGAAAGCTGCTCTTCATGGAAAATATAACTACAGAGGTTTGGCCTATCTACCAGGCTTGGGAATGAACATGGCCTTAGAGCATACAAAGTTTGGCCCTCCACAGCTTGAGCTATTTGCACTTGCCTCTAACTTTAACTTGAATCTCTGAGGCTCCTGATTTGTTTTAGCTGTGTTAGATGAGGTTTCTCATCTCTGCTGGAAATGACATTCCGCTTTCATCCAAGCAGGAGTCTCTGAGGTCCTCTTGACTCAATCAATTAGAGAATTTATTTTTCTCATGGCCAAGCGACAAGAAAAAGCTACATTTTCCTTTGATCCATTTAACCAGCCTAGATTTAGTCTCTATGAGGTGAAAGGTAGAGCCATAGCTTGGGGCATTTATTTGCTCTATGACTTTCTAAAAGGAATTAAGTTGCCCATATAAAACTATACTTCTCTAGCAAGCATTCAGAAAGCTCCACACAGCTTCTGAGAGTGTAGGAGAAAGCAATTGGACCCAAAGGGTGCCATGTTCCAGTTTTTGCACATGCAAAACTGGGGGCAATGCTACACACCTACCCAGCTACTGGGAGGTCCTACAGTGTGGTATTAATAGCAGTTCTTGTGTAGAGGTGAGTGAGTGCAGTTGATCTGTCCAGTTTTTTCTATGCACAATATTCCCTTTTGCAGAAATATTACACTGATATTTAAAACTAGATTTTTTTCCCCTAATAAAGCTAAACACAAGAAGAAGATATTATCATGCCTTTCTATTGAGAATCAACATTAATCCCTGTAACTTTTGGCACACCATCAATTCATCTTCATATCTCACTTTGGTTTATCATAAGTTATACCTTAAACCAAACTCCCCGGATTTCTGAGATCTTCACAAAACCCTTGTTGCACCACTTCTCTTACTCGCTATACCTCACACAGAGCATTACCAGTCCCATGCCAAGCACTGCCTCTCAGAGGCTGTCTAAGCCTTCCTCACTTTATCATCAGGACGTTGACTTCAATGTCCCCATAGAGGATGCAGCATCTATCCCGCTAAACTGAAAATTCAGCAGTGGTCCAAGATCCAGCTCTGGCATGGGACAGACAAGTGTAGTGTGTTTTAGAAACCAGCCTCTCTTTTGCAGTGCCTGATAAATCACAAATGCTGCTAGTCCTCTGTACTTCTGGATAAAAAAAGTTAATAGATATCCTACAAACTGGTCTTTAAAACTTACATGTAGGGGATTTTTTACACTTAGATTGGGTGTTAGAATCTAAGGATATTAACCTTCGAGTTTATTCCATGTGTCACAGCAGAGAACACCATAATATGAACAGAAAAAGCTGAAACAGGAAAATGCTGTCTTGCTTGCACATCTGATGCACTGACTTGTGCAAATCCCAACTCTCTTCACTCAGATTTAAAATTACGATAATGATGATGACAATAAAGTCACTGTTGCAGTATTTTATTATGAAATGTTGTTAAGTTCAGCCCATATCTGTGTTCAAAAAGAAACAATCTTACAAAAATAATTTTATTCCCTTCAACTATTCTTTTTTTAATTCTTTCTGGTAAAGAGTGAGTCCTACACCTTTATTTTTGTCATTAGACAAAAACTGCTTTCCTCTTTTGTAAGAAACAATACCAGATCTCAAATTCTGTAATAAGCTGTAATGAGGTGGTGCAAGTGTAATGAAGAAACAGGATGAAAATTCAACACTAGTCACTCCAATTTTCTGTAACATTCCTGAGCACTCAAAGTTTCCTATTTCAGATCAATGCATAAATTATATTTAAATATTATTGTAACTTTCACTATGTTCCCAGAAGCACTCACAGCTGTAATTTGCCATCTTAGTCTAAATGAAAGGAGTACATTTTGCCCTCACTTAACCACATAACCTCATTGACTTCAGTGAAACAAGGAGCATGAGATTGAGTCAAGCCTAAGTGCAATTACAGTATGTATACAGAATGCTGTATGTGCTATTTACAATGTGATGACATTTTCAAGTGAGAGGTAAAGCTGATCCTACTACAATAGAACAACAAGATAATTTTGTCAAAGGAGTAGCAGTTATACATGACGTGTTACTGAGTTCTGCTTTAGTGTTTTTCATTTGTTAGCATTTTAATTTGGTACTGAACAAAACAATCAAGTTCACAAAAATATTAATGCTACCATAGTGCTGTGCTACAAGGTTAAAAGATGGCTACAGCATATTAAGGTTCTCCTGTTTAATTTAAATTAGGGAATGGAAAAGGAAATCTTATGACCTTTTTTGGAAATATTTTCTATATAGAGAGAACACATAAAGGAATGCTATATAATTAACCAATAAAACAGTGTTTCAAGGCAAACATTAGAATACTAAATAATGAGTAGAATTTAGGCTTGTTGCAACTCCCAGGCAAACATTAGAATACTAAATAATGAGTAGAATTTAGGCTTGTTGCAACTCCAGTGACCAGATATAACTGCTCCAAGCTCTTCAGGCAACCTTTAGAGGTTGAATTTTCACATCCCCACACCCGTGTTCTGAAGAGCATGCTCAGCTGCCACTTCACCTTCTCCTGACCCAGCCTTCAGCCCTGTTCTGCCTCAACAGCTTTTCATGGCTCACATGCATCTCAAAGTATTCATGATACAATGGCTTCATAAAATCACCCAGAATTCAAAAGTTACATCTTTAAAAAGTCCCCAACTGCCAGACAATAGTGCAAATGTATAAAAATATCCACATAGGCATTTTGCATTATAGCTCAGCAACAGAAAATTACAGTAATTATAAATAATGAAGACTCTGACAGGCTTCAGTGATGGGAAAACTGAAAGACACTTAAAGAGAACATCCCTCTGCCTTCCCCACACAGACATCTATTTACTGGGGCTTTCCAACATGGGCACAGCCTGAGAGTGAGGAGAAGCAAGGAAGTAGCTGCTCCCCCCACCATGTCTCTCAGACACTGCAGAAGACTGTGAAGATCCTTTGGGAATCAATATTTAGGAGGGGCTCAAAGCAAACATAGCTTCTGCTCTGCGAGCCAGCAGCAGTGGTGCAGAGGGCAGCTGCAGACTTGACAGCTCCTGCTGCTCCAGCATGCACAAGGCAAGTCCTGTAATTGGGGATCTACAGTTCTGGGGGATGTGTCCTTTGCCTATCCTACATCACTGAAGCAAATCCTCGTGGAGATTGGATTACTTTGTTCTCTTCTCTATGCTTTCTATTAAACCATGTTTGCAAAGGATTAAAAAGAGCTTCAGTAAGGCTCCAATGATAATGTGAAACCAACATTCAAAGTGCTTTAGATAATACATGCAGAATTTAGACCCATTTTCCTGAGGCAGAACTGAGAGGAATAAAGCAGGTCACAGTAAGGACAAGTCAGCTCGCAGACAACCTCAACTGGCTAAAGCGAAAGAGTATTTTGCTGGCAAATGTTAAGCGTTCCCTGTGCATCATCTGTGCTGGAGGCACATGGTTGTGGCTGGCCACAAAGTAGCAACAGAAGTCCAGATCCATGTGAGAAACACTAAACATACGTCACAGCTTCCAATTTTGCAGCACAGTTTTATATTCTGGAAAGCAATGACACTTTTTTACTGGGAAGATAGAAAGTAAAAACAAGTAAGTATATAGCCATACCCTCCCTTAAGTAAATTCTGCAAAATTACCTGGCCATGAAGAGGAAGATAAAGATTTTAAAAATACAAAAACTTTAAAAACATGAAAAGTTACGTCTCAAGCCTGGACTTTAAATAATGTCATATGCTGACATGTCATTATTTCTTTATCAGAAAGTTTAAAAAAGCCAAGTACCCAGTGGCTTAGTGGCCTGGGAAGAACATTTGGTGAGCATTGTTCACTGAATTTTGCTCCAGCATAGCTCTGTTTGGTTTGAGGTGCAAAAACAGGTTGTAATTTGTTAATGTGGGTCTCCAATTTTGGGAAAATAAACGTTGCTCTGTCCCCCTTCAACAAAGACAGCAAACACCACCAGCACAATTATAGGCAGAGTGTAGAATGGCTTGGCATTGCTCTTCCCAAACCCACAACCAAACTGTAAAAGTGATCCAAAAAATTGTAGGAGGAAATGTGTGTCAATTCAGTCACCACAGCTGACTGCAAATGCATGATAAATTACGTTTTCTGATGTTTTCCCAAAGTAGCTTTAAAATCCAGAAGTGATTGGATGTAATCTATGATTGGAATAACAACATGAGCATCATTAGAGAAATGTATCTCACAAAACAGAAAGGTTTAAATAGCACAGCTACTCTTAGAACTCGTACTACTTTATTTGGCAATCTGTGTGCAGATCTGTCACTTGTACAGCTGTCCCTAATAGGGTCATTTCTATAGCAGGCCTAGGGTGGCTTATGCTTCAGGATGACACGAAGTTTGCAATAGCACTCTAAACACATTCCACATTATGAAATCACTGAGCAGAGTGATTTGCTTGCTATGTGAGATGATTGGATAGTCTGCTCTGAAAAGCTCAATTTCACTTCTGTTGATATGCCTTGGCTTTCAAAGTGCTTAACCTTATTCCTAGGATGGAAAATGTTATCTGGTCTGTCATTAATGGTCTGGAGAGAGCAGAACTTCTTTTCTTTTTAATTGTCATCATAAAGTTCACGAAACTGTTTCAAACTACCTTATATTTGAGATTCTAACCCAAAACTTGATGACAGAAGTGTCAGCAGTCTGTTTAGACATGACAAGGACACCTGAAAGCTAGGGAACATTGAATAAACATCCTATTACACCTCTCCTATGTGGCAGTTCATCAGATTAGTAGCACATAGCAATTAAAACCACTCAGTCAGACTTTTAGCTGGTGACATCCCCCCCTGACCCCCTGGCAGCAGCAGAACTTTCAGTGCTTAACTTCACAGGCTGGATGAGCAAGAGTCTAATACAAAGGGAACTTTTAGATCAAAATAGAAAATTTGAAATAAAATGCTCTGCAATAAGTACTGGAGATATATTTGCATTAAAAGCATTTATGAACAATTATTTCAACTATTTATGTCCTGTACTACCTGCCGGCATCTTATTAAATCAGCTCCTATTAAATCAAGTTATATCCCCAAACTTAAAAGCTCACAGTGTAATGAAAAAAAAAAAAAAAGCCAAGCAAAGCAAATTAGATAAAACTATAAGTAGAGAGGAAAATATACAAAGTAGAAGGATAATGGAAACTAATTAGTGTATTTTCTAAGTAAGACTAAGTTTGTAGGGAGAGGTAGCACTGTTTGTGAGATGACTTTATATAGCAGACAAAAGAACAGACATGATTTTAGGTATGCAACACCAGCAAGCCCTGAAAAAGAAGCCACAGACTTCAGCGTAAGGGCAGCTTGCAAACAAATCTCCATGTTTAAATTAATTATGGTAATCATTTATTAAATTTGAAGGAAAAAGCACCTTTGGAGAAGAAGGTAGTATTAGGAAAAGTGGAGATGATTAGGTCCTGTGGGATAAGCTTGACAGATAAGCAATTAATTATTATCCTTGGAACAGTGAGGGTGTCCTACACAGAAAACTGTAATGTAACATTAGAAAAGTATCTCTTGAATACATTATTTGTATCAAAGAGTACTGAGAAATTTCTTTTCCAACCTCTTCTTATATGAGAGGATTATGTTAGAGATGAAGCTGTATTCTCACATTATTTTTGTAAGAACTTTCTGATGTCAACAGTAGAAAGAAACAGAAGGTTGTTAGAAGGCAGGGAGAGGGATCTCTGGAAAAATTATTTCACCATACGACCTACTGGAAGGAGAAATTATAGTTTAAATATACTCAGCATCTAGTTAATTTGATTGCTGTTTTATACCAATGTAAAAGTAAAATATATTATGTTCTTGTTAATGGACTTGCTTGAAACAGATTGGGTCAAAATACAAATACTTATATACCACAGTCCACTGAGAGTACAACTCAGGTTTTATTTTATTGAAGTTTTTCAAGGAACTTTTAAAAGGAAGTATTCACTGAGACACAAATATTCATTTCCTTTGATACAGAGATTTTTTTTTCCTCCCTCTCTATTTTTGTTCTCTTAAAAAAAAAGAATGAATAGATTTTTGGAACAAAAGTAAACTGGGCAGTAGATTGGCCACAATACAGATGTGGAATGGAAGATACAGCAAAGCAGAAAAAGTGTAACAATGAGCCTCCTGAAAATGTCAGTGTCTCATTCAAACCCATACTAGTCACCGAAGCAAAGTTCAGAATGATTCCAGTGAGAGTTCTGTCTAATAAGGATAATGAGACCATAACTGTCTTTGAGTAAGAAATACCTCTACTTTTAAATAATTGCCTAATACCAGAGCTTTTAAGAGCAAAATGAGGAATTTTCTTTTGATGTTTTAAAAGAATTCTAAATCTAAAACTGTATCTATCAATTTAAGCAATGCTCTGTTTATTTTATCTCCAAGCTCTGCTATCAAGAAACCAAACAAAAGACAATTTTGGTCAGAATTGCCAAATTAACTTGATTTCACATTTTTAAATATAAATCTTTGAAATCTACATTGAAATTTCCAAGTTTTATTGATATTCCTTTTTGAAAAGTGGAAGAAAAAAGATAACTTTTCCAAGAGAAATGTAAAATGAGTGATAGCAAGATCTTCATTTTAATTCTAGTGACTCTGATCCTCCTTGAATGCTTCCCAAGCAATAACCAGTGCCAAGGAGACAATGTTAGGAGTCTTTCATTTTAAGTGTCTGGATTTAGCAATAAAAAACCTCTGTATTCCTCAATTCAATTTGGAAAAATACTAATAGTAATTCAAGATGACTGAACATATTACGTAAAATCATGGAAAAAGAATTCTGCATTCATAATTACCCCTAATGAACAGGCTCTTTTGATAGCATCAGAGGTTGAAGGACACGATATTTCCTGGTGGTGTGGCTTTGGGGAGGCTGGAGAATGCTAGAACACTTGTGCACACATACTGACTAGCTCACAGCAGAAGTCAGCTTCAGCACATACCATGTCTATGGTTTTTCAAACCATATGCAAAACCCTTGTAGGAAACGTGCAGCTAAGTCCAAATAATTGCCTGGAATTTGCTCTCTTATGTTAGGCTTCAACATAGAAACATAGAGTTGAGTTAGATGGCACATTGAAGATCATCTAGGTCCAACCCAGTGTAGTTTTGAGAGTTCTGTCCAGGATTATATCTTTCAAAATATCCTTCGATGTATATATAGTATTTAGTATGGTTATTATTGAAAACAAATAAGCAAAGTAAAGTAGCTTTTAGAGGCAGGTTTTTTTCTGATTTACTTTTCAAGTAAATGGAAACAAATTGTTAATTCCGAACTCAGACAAACTGGTCCCTCCAACTATGCTAGAGAAATCTGAAAGGGGAACTTTTGTATAAAAGAGGAAGGCTGTGTGACTGACAAAATTATCAAGGCTTCTACTTTTCATAATGTAGAAATTGGCAGCATTATCAGTGTTAGATCACCGATGCAGGCGATCTTCTGACAGACAAATACCATTGTCATGAGCAAGTGCACCAGGCAACTGCTGGGCACGTTTCTTTTGATTTCTTCAGCAGCATCTGTAATCTTAATGTTAAAATCTGGAACTGTCATTTGTCAAGGGGTGTTTAGGCTTGCCTTAAAGCCATTACTCTTTTAATGCTAACCTGATGGTGCCAAGAAACATTTCCACCAAATGTTTTATTCAACAAGACTTAAGAGAAAGTTTTGTCAGATGCGCTTCCTGTCATTCTCTATTATGCAGGACCTTTTGATATTTAGATGAAAAGCTAAAAGGATGAGGGTCAGTGAAATGTAAGCAATATAAAACTTTTCTTTCACTATTCCTGTTTTCATGTTGTTCATCAAAACCACAATTTGAAAATCTCAGATAACATGAGTTTCATTTTTATTTTAATTACTCAACTGTATAATGCTATAATAACTTAATGGCTATGCAGAAGATTTATCATGAGGAACAGGCATTATAGTCTGACAATTCTAGATTACTGTTCTTTATACATGGAATTCAGTGCTAGTTATGCACTTTTTGTGATCTCATATTTTCAAAGGAATTCCTATACATCAGAAGACAAAACCAAATGCTTAAAGGTTTGAAGCTCAGATGAGTGTCTCATTCATGAGCAAGCAATAGTGAACTGTAAATCTCAAGTGACCAGGCACTTTTTCTCCAGTTATGTGGTGTTTTCATTTCTAATTATGACACAAAAAAAAGAAAGATCTATTTATGCATTTCAAAGACTTTAAAATTATTACTTTTAAAAATTAAACCAACATTTTCCACACCTAAACACATTCAAAACTAAATTAATATAATATTGGGGGATCCATTTATATCAAAATTCTGATCATTAATTTTCTCTCTTAAGCAATATCCTCATTAAGAAAGATGCAGATCTTTAGCTAAAAAATTAAAGAAAATATTACAGTTGCACTGACCAACTATCACAACTATCTAAAGAGCTGTTACATTGGACTGTACATTTTTTTTTTTACATATGTCTGAGCATCTCCACCACTGACACCACCCATCATAAAGAGCCATTTCGTCAGAAACAGATTTTCTTTGCACTGCAAACTAGATCTAGCAGTTGACACTCATGAGCTGCAGATGCAGTGCCTGCTGCAGCTTAGATTCTCTCAGGAGAATCTGAGATTCACTTTATCTTGACTGCATAAGGTTTACTTCTGTGCTGCTTGTAAAGCGTAACAAATAACACAAAACAGTTCACTTGTGAGAACATCAGAATTCCACCGGCATTTAAAATTTTTTGTTTGCCTTGTAGTCTGCTTGGTTTTTATCTTGTTTTTCTAATGCAGAGTAAAGTCTCTAAAGGCTTTATTTAGTTTGAAAATAATTGTGTTTATATTAAAATGCTTGAGAGCATTAGAGACTTGATCTGGGCACAGCCCAGTTCCTATCTGCCATTTGCTCTTAAGTTTAGCTTCTGTGACAACAAAAGAACAAGGCAGCATCTTGCTGCTAAAAAAAGGTGTTCTAGAAGCAATAAGCAGACATGCTGGACATGGACAAGGCTTAGGGTGGTGAAGGGACAGAGGTGATAATGAGAATTTTAAAAGTAGCAACAGAAATAAATGCCCAGTCATTTGTGAGTTGGAAAGCACAGGTCCTCTTTGAGACAGCCACTACTTCTTTCAGTATTTACTAGCCATAATAAAGTATAGAGGGAATATAAAATTTCTATCTGGTATGTAAAATTCCAGGAGTCTGACCAGCTCTTTAAATGTTATCACATGTTAAAATAGGAAAAGCCAGATGCTACATTTATAAAGTCAATGTGCTACATCTTCTCAAAATCCAAAAGCTGCCACTGCTAAATCTAGTCTGTTGGCATTGGACAATTAATCAGTTACACAGTTAACCTTTACTAGAGAAATAAAGCCGTGCATGTTGTGAGATACAAATAGCCATGCATTGCCTAGGCCAATTATAGACACCAGAGAAAGAAAACCAGGCATCAGCAGGACTTTCAAATGATCCTTGGCAAAGTAGCCCTTCCTCAGAACACATTCTGATGTTTGGAGTCTACGGCTGTAGCTGCTGATCAGTAGTTAACTTGGCTGCCATGGGGCAAGACAGGGATCACAGTAATGAACTCTTTTCTTCCAACTGTACCTAACTGTACCTAGGGTCTATTCAAAATACTTTAAAAAAAAAAAAGCCAAACCACAGGTCTAAAAACATACTATAAACACATTGCAGAGCCATTTCAGAAGTATTTCATACTGGTTTGGGTATGTCTCTTCAAGAAAGAGACTAAGCAACAAAAAGCTTGCAAATGTCACATGACCCATCGCACTAGAGATGAAACAGAGATGACAGCAACAGCAGTAGCACAAGAAGCTTGACACTCATTTATAAATTTAGAAGTCCAAACTAACTGGAAGCTGTATCTGTATGTGCACATAATCTTGGAGCAGAGAGGATGAGTGAGCAGCAGAAAGGAAGAATCTCTCCTTAAGTAACCGCTGACAACAGGGTTTGTGTAAATGCTGTTTACACTGGGAGGCCCAGGCAGACTGTAACAAGCCCACAAAAGTAAGAGGAAAGACAGCCACAGTCTTGGCCAAAACCCTCTCTTAAGCCACTGAGAAAGCATTGCAGTCCATGCTGCCTGCAGGTTGTGAGTCCTAGGTGACTCCAGCAATACATGCAGAACCTGGACTGGGTTTGCTCCCTGAAGGTCTTGTCTTATGCACTGGCATATGCACAAAATATGACATTGTTCAGGCAAACCCTCAGGCAAAGTCTTTGCTGTAACAGAAAACTCCAGATGACATTGTCAGGTACCTGCTGCAAACCAAAGAACTCTTCCCAAATGCAATGCCCATAATTAAATGCACCATTTAAACAGAAAACAAAGCAGCAAAGAGAGATGTATGATCACTTTTATCTGGCTGAGCCTGCTTCTGCAATCACCTTGATCTTACTCATCAAGTCACTAAATTGCTTAATATCCAGTGGACATCAAGGAAAAGTTTTCACCAAGCAGGAGAGCAGAAAGTGTATTATTAGGCTGCATACAATCACAATTATATAAACACCTTATCAGACCTCTTCTACCACATGTTGCCCTTGAAAGTTTAGGATCATTTCAAAGCATGAAAAAACATGGAAAATGGAAAAACATGTTTAACTTACGCTTGTGCATCCTATACTTGCAGAAGTCCATTTCCATGGACTCTCCTGGGCTTTTTGTAGAAAGATACAGAACTAGATTCCCAGGCCTTGACACATATGTGCTGGGATGCTGCCCCAGAACCAATAGGAGAGGTAAAACCTCGAGGCACTGGCACTATTTTTGGACCCATCCCCACTGCCAGCTGTGTGGAGGGCAGTCCAGGTGGGCTTGGACCGGCCTCTAAAGCACCCCAGGTCTCTAGCCTCCATCTCTTTCAGACTGAATGACAACGGGGTGGGTGAGAATACCATGTGCAAAGCATTGGTTTACGACTGAAAAATCTTTTACTGTAGTGTTGTAGCACCAAGATTCACCACTGCTTTGCTAAAAGAGTTTTAAATCCTGTCTTGGGGCTTACCAGACAAGAAGAGATAAGTGAGCACTGCAAACAGGAAAAAGCCGGGGCCAAGCATTCACAGCTCCCATTAGGTTCAATTGCAGTAACACTGCTGAATTTTGTGTAAACCTTGTAACAAAGGGATAGTAACTACGCTAATCAGAAATATTTTCCCTAGGCAAGAAGAAATGATTGAAATAACACACCACAGCAGGCTGTCACAGTCTTTTGATCCTGACAATGCTGTATTGAAAAAAAAATCATAGTCCTTAAAAAAAATTTTCACACCCTGGCATTTAATCTCAAATGTCAGTAGTAAATCTACAGCAAAATGAGTTTAATGGGCTCTGTGGGCACTCAAGATCAACTGCCAAACAAAGAAGGAAGGCAGAATTGAAATGGCCTACCACATTCCTTTTCTGCATCTATCACTTAGAGTTATAGCTAAACCATTTCTAAAAAATACTGCAAAATAACTTCATACTTCTCTCAGCAGGTTTTTAAAGACTTACAGGAGATCCACCAACAGAGGTGATTTAATTGGTTTGGTACCTATTTTTCAGACTGGCTTCTTATGAGCACTGTGAAATGTTTAATCCATCCTGCAGAAAATTGCTCAGTCCCCCTGAAGGGCAGTTTTTAAGTAGTAGATGCCATGGGGCACTGTTATTTAATAGAAGCCTAATTTATTAATGCCATTCGAGGCTACAGATGTCAGCTGTGTAAAGACAACTCCCTTCAATCTCTCTTTCTCCGTCCAGGACTTGAGATCCTGGAGCATGCTGCAGTTTAAGACCTTCTTCAGAGTCTCTAGAGGTATACAGAGTAAGAGGTAGATGCCTTAGAACGTAGTCTTGTGCTGCAGTCTCTGGCTTTGTGATACTGAGCAAATGTTTTTGTCTTCCATTTTATTTTATCTACAGAGGTGGCTGAAAAATGACCTACCCCTCAATCTAATATATCTACTTTTGGAAACTAGCAAGGTTTTTCTTGCCACTGCTGGCTTCATCATTTCTCAAATTAAAAGATGTTATGCCTAAACTTTTTGTTACTAGACCAAGGCAATCAATTTTTCATGTATGATACTATCTGATGGCTTTTCTTCCATATGTTCTAGATATAGATATAATTTACGGTTATTTCCTGCCAACCAGGATAACAATCTCTTATTGCTTGAGGAAGAAAATATTTTGGTGATCCAAATACAGTGTACTAGGTACCTAAAGAGTGATTGTAGATTTTGTCTGTTGTCATATCACTAAGATGCTAAAAATCTCATCCATGCTCCTTCCAAACAGCCTAAATTGGAGAGCTAGCTTACTCGCACTTAGCTTGTCAGGTCACTTTTAAAAACTGATCTTGTTTTTTGGAGGACTTCTTCCTATGTTCTATAACTCATAGCAAAGCAATCTTCTTACATGTGTTTGTTATACAAGCTGTCATTCTGAAGTCTTTAAAAAATACTGTTCAACATCAAATACCCTGCCCTCTCCTACTACAAGAGAGAGACTACTTGTAGCAGTTTATTAAAATGGCAGCATATTGCCATATTAAAATTGCTTTTATTATCATAAATGTTAGTGAAGTTATTTTAAGTCACTATCACTTTGGCTATCTTGGATTGCTGCAAGATCAAATGACCACCTAGTATAAGAATGGTTTATGTAAAATAAAGTTACACCTCAAAGATGCCAGGGAGGATTTACTCAACTGTTCTTGTCACTAACCCTATCTAGACTGGAAATTTTCTTGAGTACAGTGACTAAATAGGGTGTATGCACTACTCTCAGGGGGTAACTTTGTTCATGGATGTGTTTAATCCCCCACAAACACCTGACAGCCAGAAGGTGGATCATTCTGCAATTGTGTTACCCAGTAAAGATGCAATTAATATCACGTTTATTTTGAAAATGCATGTCAATGGAAGGAAGAGGTATATGTCAATCTGGTAAAAAACTATACATCCTTTAGTAAAAGATCCTCATCTTTAGCTCTATTTATTATTATAACTTCATTTAAGTGCAAGAAATTATTTTTTAAAAGTGCAAAAACTCAATCTGTTTCAAACCACAACAGTAAATAATTTGTGACACCAAATAACTTCTTGCTTTTACTTTAGGTGTATATAGAGAAAAATCACAAGCAAACTCAAAGCATTATTATTTTTAGCTGATCCGAGGGATTTAGTAATTTAGGTTTGAGGTACAGATTTTTAAAAAGGATTAGCTTCGTATTGGCTCTTACCTTCCTAGCAGTGGACACTTTAATCAACATTTGGACAGAAAACATACCAAATTTTGTCTCTCTCAAAACATTTGGATGAAACTTGTTAATAGGCTTGGCCTGATGACAGAGGTTTGACCCTACATGAAAGAAGTATAGGAACCTGACGAGTAAGTGATTGATATGCTACCTTCAAACCTGCAGTTTGGGATTGCATTTTGCCACAATATTGTACAACCTTTGGTGAGCAACAAGCAGTCTATCCCTCGTTGCACCATCTGGAGGAAAAAAACAACAGCAAAAAAGCCTCAGCACACACTCTGTTTTGGCAAAGGCATGTGTGGGAGAATAGCCTACCTGAGCCAAGATCTCTTTGGCTTCTAAGAAGAATCTGGCTGATTCAGAGGCTAGTGACAGCCTCTCACTATGTTTTCATTTTCTATCAAAATCAAAAGGTCACATCAATATTCAAAATAGCAGCACATTCTCAAATGCTATACTATTCATGCCCCTTAAAGCTGCTAGATGCATGAGCAGATTCCCTGTTAAAATCCAATTAGGTTTCTAGTTTAAGTTCAGAGTGATCTCGAGAGAATCCAAGGATGCAAGGGATCATTTGCTATTGTGAAAACAAAAAGAATTTTTAAAGGGAGAGTATTTTTTCTTAATTCTCCACAAGTCCTTGAATTTTTTTCCAAAATTTCCCAGTAATCACTGAAATTTAAATCTAAATATTTCATAGGCAAGCAAAAGATTTTGGTTTTTTACTTGTTTGCAATTAATGCAAGAGGAGGAAAAGAGATGTGTGTTTGGTCTTACCCTTGTATAGGGAAATCTTGGGGCTACTGCTTCAGTTGCTGAGGGAATAAAGAGAGCTCCCAGGTATCTGATACTCATTTAAGGCAGGAGTGTGGTCATGAAAACAGGTCTGCTCCATTTTGCCTTATCCTCTTGTTTCAAGCTGATGATGCCCCGTGGCTGTGCTGATCCAGGCTTTTGTGTGACCATGAGGCACATCTGACCGGGGAACTGATCAGACTAAAAATCATCATAAAGTATTTAATGAATGCATGGATATTTTGGTGGTAGTGCTGGCTTATAGACACACTGGCTCTAATTTCCCAGAAAAATGCAAAGAAATGTTCCCATCTTGATCTCATGAGGTATTTTTCTCAGCTCCTGAAGAACTCATCTCCAAAGACAAGGCACAAGCAGTTGAGGAGGAGCAAGATGATCCCCCTTTCTCCTGCTCTCGCTCTCCTTGTGCAGGAGGGGACTGTTAATCCCCCTTGCCCACTGAGGGTTTCCTGACTCCTGGGAGGGCCATGTCCTGGCTGGAGGTGAGGGGCTGCCTTGTCATGGCCTGGGATGACCCAAGGACAGGCAGCCTTGGCCCTGCCATGTGCCCAGCAGCACCCTCCACTGCTCCCCCATCTGCTCCAAGAGGCATGTGTAGCAAGGGGCTGAGAGGGAGGGAAAAATTATCTGGAACAAGGGTTAGAAAATGTAAAAAGTTATTTGACTTCATCTCAAAAACTCGCTATGTGGAGTTTAATTGATCCAGCCAGTGCATAGGAGTAGGAATTGAAATGGAGTTTTTTACCCAGCGTTTTTTTCACAGAATGAATTAATGCCTTGCTGAAAAGGTGATTTGGAGTTGGCATTTCAGGCAGCCTTACTGCCTGGCTCTGGAATTATTCCCATTGTTGTTCACACAAAAGGAAAATAAACTCAGCCACTTGACTTCCTTTTCCCTGAAATGTATGTCTAAGATGACAGCTTAGAAAGGGAAGTAAATGGCAGATGGCAGCATCTTTGCAAAGTACACACACTCTGAGCTACACCAACAGGAAAATTATTTTTTTCAAAGAAAAAGACAAAGGAAGAGTGAGAAAGAATAACAATGCCATGAAGTTCTTATTAAAACTACTGGAGTAGCTTTTGGTTACGTTGTTGCCACATAGACAAGAGACAATCAAGAAATTATTTACATCCCTTTGTTTTGTGGCATTACTCTTATTGCATCAGTAGCAAGAAAGGTTTTTAAAGAATAAATTGAAATTTTGTACACTTAGATCATTTGTCTTTGTCTCACCTTGAACTATTCCCTACGGGGAGGCTTCACTCTGCAATCCAGGCAGGAGTGCCTGTCTTCCTCTGTGCACCCAGGAGGGTGTAGCCAGACCACCACCTGCCTCTCCAGCAGCTCTTGCCCTGCTTTCCTGAGAGTGCCAGGAAATCAATCCTTTTCTCCCAAGCAGCAGGACAAAGCATTACTGATGTTTGCATCAACCTTCATGTTTCCTGCCTTTTTCCCTGTAAGGAGAATGTCTGAACACACCTTCCTCGATGGACAGAGTGCCAGTGGAGACAGACCCTGGCTGTGCCATCAGACAGAGTCTCACAGCAAGCACTCAGTCACACAGCTGAGCAGGGCTCCTTCCATGGCCTGTGTGATCCCACACGCTTGGCCTGGCAGCTGCTTTGCTGCATTTCTTTTCACTTTTGCTTCCTGCTGCCTTTGATATCAGAGCACCTGGGAAATAAATGGAACCAAAGATTGGAGACTGCTTTAAAATCTCTTTTGCTGAGATCTCTCAGATTAAAATAATGCTGAAAGGAGACTGCTAAAAGTGAGAAAAGTGTTTAGGATGTTGAGGGAGCCCTACACAGAGTTAAAACAAGCTCAGGAGAATCCCTGTTGTTTCCAGCCACCTTATGAGCCAAACATCTTCCTCTGGAGGCCTAGGTTCACATTATTTATATAGCAATCTCTTCTGATTCTGCTCAAAGACTAAGCACCCCTGAAGTCTGGAAAATGATCAAAAGAGGAGTTTGATCTTATGCTGCTTCTATAAGAAAAAGTCTCCCAGAAGAATGTCTCACTGTTAAACTACTCTCTTTAATTCTTACAACCCTGAGGTACATACCAAGATTTGGACCCTTAAATTGTTTGGCATATTTTATTACTGTATTATCTGCCTCCTTGGGGTATACAGCTGCTCAGTGAGCTTGTGTTTATAGAGCTCCTGAAGGTCCACAGATGGAGAGTGGAGAGAAGCAATCTATATTTTTACACTGTATATTCATGTACCCTCTTTTTCCTTAAGGCTTGGCCTCAAACACATGGATAACTAAGGTTTGATACGATTGCCTTGGGCAAAGTGACAGAACATATTTACTGTTTATTGCTTCACAAAGTTGATTTCTGTCAGTAGTGTACTACATTCCTATCCAAGCAGGAGCCAACACATCCCAAAGAAAAGTGGGTGATAAAAAGAGAATTTTGTCTGTTGAGCTGCATCAGAATCAAGGCACAAGACACTAAAGCAGAGCAACCTCACTGTGGCCTTCAGCATCCTCATGAGGGGAACCAGAGGCGCACACATCAATCTCTTCACTCTCGGGCCCAGTGACAGGACCCAAGGGAACGGACTGAAGCTGAGCCAGAGAAGGTTTAGATATCAAAAAAGGGTTTTTACCCAGAGGGTGGTTGAGCACTGGAACAGACTCCCCAGGGAAGTGTTCACAGCACCAAGCCTGACTGAGTTCAAGGAACATTTGGACAATGCTGTCAGGCACATGGTGTGACTCTTGGGGTGTCCTGTGTAGGGCCAGGAGCTGGAACAGAAAACACCAAACAACACTGCGTACAAGTTGCTGCACAATCCTCTCTGGAGCGGCCCTATAATCACACACTTAACTGTGCCACAGCAGAGTTTCAGTAAGCTGAGTCAATACAGAAAAGCAAGATTTTCCCCTGCTTTTCAACTCTGAATATACTTGAGGTCATCCTTTACATAACAGTTCTTTGCCTTTGTTTTGAGAAATCCTTCAATATGGACAAATGAGTCTACATTTATACCTACATCAGCCCACTACAGATAATGCAATTACAGGTGGAGAAGCCAACTGGAGAGTTTCCAATTATTTTGAGAAGTTCTGGTTATGCTTCCCTAGTCACAATAGGAAAATGAGAAAGCAAAATGTGCTATCAGCATAATGAGCCCACAGAAATGGCCCCTGCTACATTTAGTGACAGACAGACAAACACATATGCACAAACATTAGGAAGAAGTTTGTTTAGCTCTTTTCCTAGTTCCCAGTCACTGCAAATACCCCTAATTAACAATGCTCATAGACAAAAGATGTAAGAAATCAGTTAGTATTCCTGACTACTTACACAGATATTTGGGATTTGAAATTTATGCTCCCTAGTGAAAGCTTTAAAAGTACATATGAAGGACATATCTAATGACATAAATGATAAAAGTTGGAACAGGAATTCGGATTTACTCTTTACCAAAATGCAATTCTTCCTGCTGCTTTATCGGATATCTAAGATTATCAGCCATATTCTGCTCAGCCGGGAGATAAGAGTTATTAATGAAGAAATTCTTACAAAATGTTCATCAATAACACTTTGCAAGAAAACTTCCTCAATTTTTGCTTTTAACAATTCTCATAGATGTCAGGTTAAATTCTGATCTGAGCACAAAAAATGGACAAGCTGTTAACTGGTTGCATTCTACAGAGACACCCAAGTGTCATTCACTGAGATTACCACACAGTTTTCACAATTTTTGTAAAGGAGATAAGTGGAAAAATAAACAGTTTTTTGAGCAAGAGGATGGACTAGGTAGGCATAGCTGGTAACCCAGAAGGGGTTTTCAGTTTAGCAATCCATTTATGATCCCAAAAAGTATTTTTCAAACTTGTGTCTCAGCTGAGAACACAATTTTCTGCACTTTTGAAATATCATAGAAGAATGAGGACAGTTCTACTCCCATAGATTCACCAGGATATATATTTACCAAATAACTACAGCATGCACTCCTTTATTTGATTCATCCAAAAAACTCCAGTTATTATGAGCCCATTTTTAAATCATGCCACAAGAGATTCGGCCTCTTGTGTTGAGTGAACATTTAAGTGTAACATTGCCTGACCATCTATTAAACTGCAAGCTTCAGAAAACTAAATGCTGACAGATAGTCTGGGGTCATGTCTATGAAATGCTCCATATGTGCTAGCTGAAAGAGTCTGACACTAGCTTGCTCTCTGATGTTAATAGCTTTGCCAAAAAAACGCCCTCTCTTCAGCAGCAGAAATTTTTCTTGTTCAATCCCCAAGAAAATTAGGTTTTCATTTAAGTTTGAGAAAAACGCCATCTATCATTTAGTTATGACAAAGTGAAAAGAAACCTGTTTCTTCATTCTGAGGCAATTATAGCCAGCTAAGAGACAGAAGTGCCAGCCTTGAGCTGCACTGAGGTCACTGGGCTGTGAGCGCCTACACTGGCTTATGGCCACACCAACACTTCTGCAGAAAAGCGCCTCTCCAGGTATTTAAGGCAAACATCCAAGGCAGTAATTCCACTTCTTTTCAGTCGAAGAGAAAGCAAGTCCCACTCTCCCAAGAGGCCTGTCCCTTCTCTGCAAGGTAACGTACTTGGGAAGCCCAGCTGGAGCTGCAAGTGCTCCGTGAGGCAGTTGGAGCGGTGTGGGAGGGAGCCCCCGGAATACTGACCAGCTGGAGGGGAGGGGGCACTGCCAGCTGCAGGAAGCCACTGCCTGCCTCCTACAGCTGAAACCATTTGTCTCTGCCAGATTTAAGGCAGTGCTTTCAGAAAGCCCCGACCACGAGAGCCCCAACAAACTGGAGGAGATCAATCATGACTAACCAATTTCCAGAAAGAAAAAAAAAAAAAAAAAAAGAAAAAAAGGTCTATGTCCAGGAAATGTTTTTCACATATCTGAGAATAAGTCATCTGGCTGAAGTATGTGCTGTATCTTCCAAGCTGCAGACAAGTCATTTGTTTGGTTGCAGGATTTTTTTAAGTTACAGTTCTGTGAGAGGCATGCAATTTTAAAAGCAACAGCCTGTGCTGAATTTATCACAACTTCACAATGGGAATTAGAAACCTGAAGCTTGACTTATAAACAGCATGGGGGCAAATGCTTCACAACATAACTTCACATTAATTACTGTAATGCAAACATGACAAAAACTGTACTACAATCTGTTTGTGCATGGACAGGTCAAGGCTCTGGGACCTCCTCAACATGAAGAATATTACCAAGGAAAAGAAAGAAAAAAACCCACATAGACACAGTGTCACAGTAGCCAACAATTTCCTTGGACATCTGATAATAACTAACCTTTTCCTTAAACAGAAAAGTTGAATCTATGCTATTATATGATCAAATAAACTCACTAATTACAAAATTTTCTAGCCTTATTGCTGCAGAAGAAATGGGAAAATAACATGAATTCTAGCTACTCTTCAGCCTTTAAAAGAAATATCTCCCCAACAATCACATGTAAAGATATGTAAGAATTACAATAAATATAGGTATTGTAGACATATGCCTGAGATATTGCAGAATCCTTCCAGTCACTGTCTGTCAATAAGAGGTTATAACAGTGTATTTATATATAGCTGTTCCCAGCCTGACACATCCCCAGTTTTGATGAAGTTAAAAGCCAAGTTCCTCAAGCATCATGACTGATACCTTAATGGGCAGGCTCAAAACTATTTTAGCACTTTTCCCAGTAAATCCAAAAGCTTTAATTGTTTGTATTTTTCTTTCAATGCCCCCAATAGCATGTGAATTACGGCAAGTAGATTCATTATGCAATTTGATGCGTCATCACCACAGACAGTGTGATTTTAGGTGTTCCAGTCTTCATGTAATTGTCACTCCTCTTTTTTTGACAAAGATTAGTTGAGGATAGCAGGGGCACTACGGTAGGCATTTATATAATCAAGGCCATCGTCATCTATTCTTGGCATCATAACTCAGACCATAGTTTCACAGGCATCACTGTGAATGCAAAGGAAACATAATAGTGAAATTTAAGAAGATTAAGACAAAAACAGCAGTACACTTCATTTCAAACGCTATTACTTAAAGGTAATTTAAGATACAGACTCTTTTAAATTATGTACAATTGTTTCAAAAGTAATAAAGATTCCATATTAAAGCACTTCTAAAGGTTTTCCCCCTCGAAATTTTTTTAAAACCTGAAAGCTTCTTTTCTTTTTTTCTTGTCGTAAACTTTCACTAGATGTAAACAACTTGGTGGTGACATGAGCTAAGGAACCTTGCTGTGAGATTTTGCACTAGAACACAGCACAATAGCTAAAGAAAATAGCAGTCATGGCTATGGTAACCCAAAGTGAAATATGTTATTTGCAACAGTTTATAACCATACTGAGATGCAATTTACACATTGCTGATGTAACAGGACATGATTGATGTAATCAAAAATTACCTATCACAACACAAAGTCACAAAGTGTTTTAGAAATTTGTTTCTGAAAATCACAGGGAAAAACACACAGATCTGACCCTTGACATCTCATGGGTGATTTAAAGAAAAGATAAAAATACAGAAAATAATAAGATTTCTACTTTAAAATATTCTGCTCTTTCATTTTATGTTTTTAAATTTTTTTCTCTCCCTTTTAGTTAGTGCAAACAATATATGCTTAAAATGCCTTTTACTAAAGACAGCAGCAAAACTCCCATGCACTGGCTCCAGGTAGATCACTTGCAATCAGCATTACAGCAAGACAGAACACCTGACTGGCATGTCTCGAGTTCTAGTACTATTTTGAGTTAAGTAAAATCTAGCTTATAACCACTCTAGATTAGTATCTGACCAAGCTGATTTGCTAAAATTTCAGAAACCTATCCATTGTACAGACAGTCCTCAGGTCTGTCTGCCCTCTCCTTTCATCTCCTTCCACATGGAATCAGCTGCATGATGCCACTGGTGGTCACAGTCATTGTGTGTTTGTGACAGAGAGACTTGTGTTTAAAATATGACCAGAACAGTAAGAGGGCTACTGAAAATGTAATGTTCAGATGTGCCAAATGGGATAAAACTCCACTTCAATGGCAAGGGAATATCAGATTTTACAAAATCATACTTTTTTCTGGTAAGCTCAGAGAAAGCAGGGAGAAAATTTCAGCATAAAAGATACTTCCCGAGCTGCAAAACTTGAAGAGGAAGTTATAGCTATAATGCTCCTGATGCACAAACCAAGTCAGGGAGAAAAGCTGCTCAAACCAACACTGAGATCCCACCTCTATACAATGCCAGCCAAGGAATGGTCCAAGTAATGGTAAATAGTAATAAATACCACATTTATTTCCAGAGATCAATTTTTCAATTTAATGATGAACTACAATAAAAACTATCTGCAAATCAGCATTTATTAAAAGAAAACTGTTAGTATGAAATTTGCACTTGTGCAAATACTTGTTTTCACATTCAGGTGCTGCCTAGGGTAAAGCCAATCATCAATATATCTGTGAACAAGGAATGATTCAGAAAACATCTGTCCTCATTGTCTTTGAGGGAAGAGAAGAGAAGCCAACCTCTTTTAACATATGACAGCTATGAACTCTCTAAATAAAAGAATTTATTTTTCTAAAAAATATGGACCTGAAATGAATGCTTGTACTTTCCTATCTTCAGCCCAAGACCCTGGCTTCTGCATCTGTTACAACCTCTTTCCACAATGTTATAGAGAAGGTGAAATTTCTTTGCAGCACTGATTTCATTTCAGATCCATTCCACCGAGGCAGAAAAAGCATTTAGAATATTTAAGAAACCTTAAATGAAGTTCCCAGAAAGGAGGTTGTAATCTCCTGCTAAATCACCTGTGCCATCTGTCCAGAATTTCCTTCAGAAATTACTATGAAAATATACAGCCTAGACATAACACATCCCCAGATTTCCATGTAGATGTGTTTCTTAATGTTCAGTATAATTATCTTCTCAACAAGATTCGGTAATAATCCCAGACTTTTCCTTAGGTAATTTAAGGACTTCATAAATGGTGACGACATTTCAACATCTTGGTCTACGTACAGATGAAAGCCATGATCATAGAAAACTTACAAAAATGTCTCTTCAGGGAAAATGAGAAGAGTTTGCTACATTTGCTAAATAATTTAGCAGCTGCATTTCCTCTTTTTTCCAAGGAAAGGAAAAGGTACGTTTTGGCAGAGATGCACAGTGTGCACTCAGTTGTGCTCTGCCTAACAGACTCCTGGATGTCAGATGAGCAGCTGTGATCTCCCTTGGCTTCTCACCCAGGGTCATCTCCAGGACTCAGCATCCCACCTGCCCGCACTCAGCATCACCCTCAGCCGCAGTGACACGGTGTGGGTTACAGCTGACAACCAGCCAGGTTCAAGAGCTGGGGCTTCTATCACGGGCACCCACTGTGATGTAGATACCTTAATGCAACTGCACTTACATAGGACAGGCTTTCTTGAAAGAAAGATCAACAGCCTCTCAGCAGAGACAGCAGCATCCCAAAATATTGGCAAAATATTGCCACTGATGAGTAACGTTTGCTGAACTCATCTGGCGCCTGCCTGAAAATTGCCCATGAACAGTTAACAGGAGTCTCAAATGTGCTCATTATCTGGAGGATTATTCTTGATGTGCAGTCAGCTCATAAAAGGTTTGCTGCAAATACAGTCCTCATCAAGACAATTACTTACAGAAGTTACACAGTACAGCTTTCTGTGATCCGACTGGGTGGCTTCTCTGGCTTGCACAGCATGAGCTGGAAATAGTGCAATTAAGTGCACAACTTCGTGTCACAGTATGGAAACACAATGCTAAACATTGCTTTTTGCAATCATCTATCCTCAATGCTCGAGCCTTTTATTACTTGCAGCAGGACAACCACGTTAGAAAAATGGACAGATTGAATTAAAACAATTTTAAAAACAAGGATCAAAGGGCTTAAACATTGCTACTGACCTGCTGGAAAGCTTTCTTTCACCCCAAAGAAGAAAGAAGGTGACACCTTCCTTTGCCTGTGTAATTGTCCCCAAATGTGATATATTCTATTCCAACAGACAAAATCCAATGGTGATAAAACCACTCTCCACTCTCCCTGTGACATCCCATATCCTCCTGGTTAGAGGGTATTCAAATTTCAACACCAAATTCAAGATCATGGCACAACAGAAAAAAAAATCATCCTTACAGTGATGATATACTTAATCCATTATCAGGACTAAAACACAACTTCTAAATGAATTTGCTGCACACTTAAATATTAAAGGCAGCTTTTGAAATATTTACTATTGATGAGGTTAAAAATATTGTGAACTACTTCTGGGCAAACTACTAAAAGAAACACAGTAAAGTGGACATTGAAGTATTTTCAGTTGTTATCCTGATCATAGTGACCTTAGTTCACACACATTATTCCTCGTCTTTTCCAAATGAGTAATTAACACAACATTTTTAATTTACTACAATTTGAGTACATTAATTTTACACTCTGATTTCAATCCTTGTAATTCACATCCTTAATATACAAGTTCCACAAGGCTGTAAATTTTAGTTTCAGGTCACAACACATGACAACAAAAAGATTTGCCATCACAGACTTTGATACTGTGAATAATTTTGCAAGATTCCTAGAATTATTCATGTGTTGAAGGTAAGCCTGAGTTAGGCGCTTGTTTAGGATCTTGATTAATTAACATCATCTTTAATAATAGAATTTGGCAACCTCTGAAATTATTGACTGCGAAAACATCACAAACTAATTATTTCACTGCTTCGTTCATTTTTCCCTGCCTAATCAAGCTATGTATTTTCTTGCTCATGCAGGCTAAACGTTACTGAAATTACTGGGCAGGACCAATGTTACCAGAAATAATTTGTAGGAGCATTTGCCCTGTGGCAAAAAATACACACCATAGCTACTTATCCAACCCCCTCTGTGACACTGCAAAGAGGAAGAGAGATCAGTCCTGGAGGCAAAAATAATCTCACCTAAATTACAGACCAAGACTTTTCAGCTAATTTGGTAGTGCATTTACACTATTTGCCAATTTTACTTATGCTGTTTTCTTTCAAATCTCTTCCCCATGTGTAGCAAAAAGCTCAAGTAAAGAAAGAATATGAACTTTGATTTTCACATCTTCACCTCACAACAAAGTTGGAATAGCAGAGAGACTCCCTGTGAGGAGGAATAGGAGGGAGCTCTCATTTTGGTTTTCCCCTCAACCTTCCTAAAAAAAGAATTAAATTTAAAATTTTACTCATCAGGAGAACTACAGCCAGCTCACTCTTAACCACTTCACCTGCACTTCTGCGCAAAAATTCCACAGGGTTGGTGTAAAACATTCCAAACCAATGCACATCATCTCAACTCTTATTTTTCTTTTAAAAAGGCAAAGTAAACAAAGAAACCCCACCAAATACACAACAGAAAAATATTAATTTGTTTCAAGAGACAGCAATCCAAGGGTCAATATAAGAAACATTCATCCTGCACAGTTACCTACAGATTTCAAAATGGACAAATAATTCCCTACAACAGGTTGGAATCTTTCTTCAAAGTGGAGTAAGGCTTTTGTTGCTTCTAATCCTTTCAGAGCACACAAGATTGGATATCACAGCCATGACATTCCTTGACTGAAAAGCTCTTTCATGTACTTTTGCAGTTTGTAAGAAGCATTGGTTACGATTTTCCTTTCCCTCAGATATCTGCACAGTACTCATGGTAACTAATGCACCTTACCCTTATGAAAGAAAGGATGTAAAACATCATACACTTTAAGATAATGCAATATATAGTTTCCTGAAATAATACATCATATGGAGAATATTGCACTTATTTGTGAGACCTTAATGCTGGAGTCCATTAAACACACTGACCTACATATCTCTCACTCTGCATCTCCAATCCATGATTGCTGTATTTCATTCTTCATTAATGCGGTTTTCTAGACTTTACAGTCTTTTGTCCTCATTACATTATGGCTTGTTGCATTTGGTGATTTTCCTCACTGGCATTTCCAGCGGGAGCATTAGGAGAGCTTCATGATGAAGCCAGAAACAAAACCAACCTACCAGATCAGGGATGGGGTTTGCCTTCCTCAGAATTGTACCACAGCAGGTTGTGACAGCAGGATACATCCCCTTTCCAGACATTACAGTAGCATCTGTGTATATATTTATCACACTTGTATTTATTTACAAGGATGCACCTGTCCCTCTCTGCCAAGGTCATTGTGTTCTGCAGCCCTGTGGACCAATTAAAGGTCTCACTTAAATGCACTGCTCCCAAACATTTTCTGGAACTGCTTGGTGGGAAAAGATGGCAAACCCTGGGTCCCGTGACAAGTAATGATAGAGATCACAGTCCACCTCCACCGCATTAAATTGCCCCAGTTATAGGGCAAAAACAGTTGAAAGTGATGAAGCTCTGAAACAGGCAAAAAACTCACGTTACCCTATTTTGTGAAAGGGAAGGGCAGTATGTGGGTTCTGGTCATTAAATACTTAGAAGCGCGTGTAATGAAGACTAGCAGGACAGTGCTAGCTATAAGAATTTATAAAGAGATTACAGTCTGTATAGAGTTAGCAAATGTTCAGGTTATAGAGTTAGCAATTGCCGAGGTTGTTTCTCTGCTGTTCTTAAACTTCAGTGCGAAATAATGACACAGGACAGCTGACAGTCCCTTCACTCTGACGGCCTACCCAGAGGCGGGGTCTGACTGCATCGTGTCAGAGCAGTGTGAAATCAGAAAGGACATTTCTAAGACAGGGCTCCTATCTTTTTATCTGAATACATATTTTGTTCTATCCAAAGCAAATGTAAAATTTTTCAGAGACTTGCAAAAAGCTCATCTGTTGCATGCTTCTACTATCCTTTAGCTCTGAAGTAATGCAATAGTAAAACTCAGAAAGGTGAGCCTTAAAGGCACTCTCTAGCTACTGCTGTGCCTTGGAGGAGTCAGCACTGAGCTGGCAGGCTTGAGGCAGCTTGTCTCATTTCCACAAAATGATGATAAACAGAACTGGTTCCCAGCAAACTTGCTAAGAACAATGAGAAGTTCAGGGCTGGCACATCCCCTTGATACAGGAAAGTCTCAAAGCTCCCTGATACTTGGAGGCAAGACTGGAACAGCACAGGAGAGGGCTGCCAGGGCAGGAACCCTGTGCAGGCAGGCAACTCTGCACACCAGCCAGCGAAGTGCCAACGTTACTGGGCTGTCATCATGATGTATCTTACATGGGACACAAGTGATGTTTGCTTATGGAAAGGCTGGTTTGGGGGGAGAGGAGAAGGAAGCCAACAAGAATAACTGAACTCTGTTAATTTATTTTTAGACTTTTATGGAGTCTACTCGAGCGCTGATCTTTACATGGGTAAGACAGCATACATATCTCTCTCTCCGCTGTACCTTTCCCAATCAGTTCCATTCTGTCTGATTGCCACCCAAGCACGTCCTTGTTAGCAGGACAGACATTAACATTTAGACCAAATTAGATTTGTAGGTATTCGTGTGCATAGCTGCCACAGATGCTGTCAATCCTAGAATAAAATATACTATTTTTCATTCTTTAAATAATTTTAAAATGTTTCACAGGACATTTTGAAAGATTGTCCAGAAAAAAAGCTGGAAAGCAAGAAAATGCTAGAAACCATAAAAATATTTTCATATACCTTTAAAATTATCTAAATGGTCAACATGTTATGCATGCTTAACTTCTTTTATATAAAACTATCTGTGAGAAATTATCAATCATAAAAGCATTACTTCAGTTACAGTGCTCTATTCCAGTACACTATCCTGCATTTTGGTACCTCATGAGAAAAAAAAGGGAATATCTGAGAAATGCATTAAGACACTTAGCTTATTAATGGCCAACCATATATAAGCTCATTTTTCTTGCCCTAGGCTTTTATGATCGTGCAATGGAAAATTTTTCTTCATATTTTTCAGAAATAACAGAAAATTTCAAGAAATGGAAGCCGCTGCTAGTAAAAGAAGAAAAGCTGAGTATCATCAGGGTTAATAGCTCCTATTTGAGATCCATGAATGATTACAGAGTTACTTTTCTATATCGAACTTTCAAGTTTCATTAATAATATGCTGCCTCTCCAGGACACAGGTGCGCTCATGGTACAAAGGCTATTTATTCATCACATGGAATAGAAGAGCTAGAGGAACAATGGCTTCAAAGGTCTCATGTTTATACATTTTGACAGTAGTTTGTTGGGCAAGCGCTCTTTGGTACTTAAGTATAACTCGTCCTACTTCTTCCTACACGGGCCACAGACAGGTCAGTAGCATATCCATAGCCAGAAAAAATGTTTCCTTTGGCAACATAAGAACTCGACCTATAAATCCACATTCCTTTGACTTCCTTATCAATGAACCCAACAAATGTGAGAAGAGCGCCCCGTTCTTGGTCATTCTGATCAGTACAACTCACAAAGAGTTTGATGCAAGGCAAGCCATTCGAGAAACGTGGGGAGATGAAAACAACTTTAAAGGAATTAAAATCGCAACACTATTTCTTCTTGGAAAAAATGCAGATCCTGTGTTAAATCAAATGGTAGAGCAAGAAAGCCAAATTTTTCATGACATTATTGTGGAGGATTTTATTGACTCTTACCATAACCTCACTCTGAAAACGTTGATGGGGATGAGGTGGGTAGCAACATTTTGTTCAAAAGCAAAGTACGTTATGAAGACAGACAGTGATATTTTTGTAAATATGGACAATCTTATTTATAAGCTGCTCAAACCTAACACCAAGCCAAGGAGAAGATACTTCACTGGCTATGTTATAAATGGAGGACCAATAAGAGATGTTCGCAGTAAGTGGTACATGCCCAGAGATTTGTATCCCGACAGCAACTACCCACCCTTCTGTTCAGGCACTGGCTACATTTTTTCAGCTGATGTAGCAGAACTGATTTACAAAACCTCCCTTCATACCAGACTTCTTCATCTTGAAGATGTGTATGTTGGACTCTGCCTTCGGAAGCTGGGCATTCACCCCTTCCAAAACAGTGGCTTCAATCACTGGAAAATGGCCTACAGCTTGTGCAGGTACCGCAGGGTAATCACAGTGCACCAGATAACACCAGAAGAAATGCACAGAATTTGGAACGACATGTCCAGCAAGAAACATCTTAGATGTTGAGATTTTTACAGATGTAAATACCTTTTTTAAAATTTTGGTTGAGTTTGGTTATTTTTTGACAGTGATCTGCTGATTTACAGGTTAAACTGTGGGATATTAACTGTGAGAGGATTTTTAATGACTGATTTTTCATTCTCACTTTGACTACTGGTTTACAAACTTCAGGCTCTTTTTCATAAGTACATTATGCTAACTGAAAGGATCTAGAGTCAAATCTCAGATTTTGTATATTATCACCTATTGCACATATCCATTCTTGCATCTGTATGTAAAGGGACAGTAATAAACTATTATGAGCTGCTTAACAATTTACACCCCAGCCTCTGAGACAAGACTCAGGCCCTAAGAAATTAAGAATTACAAATACACTTTTATTCTTCTTTTGACACCCTACAACTGTCTCTATTTAGAGCCTTGTTAATAAATTAAGCAGTATACATTTGCACTGAACTTATATACCTACTTAGATATGTATTTTATAGTACATGTGCAATTCCCAAATAGCTTACTACTGGTGTAATAGCAGAATTTAGACAGGTAAGAATATCAAAGTTTCATTGGCCATAGAAACAAACCCACACACTGAAATATATTTTCATCCACCAAATGGTATTTCTTTAAATTATTTCAGAATAACCCAATTCTTCACACTTCCTAAAATAGCCCATGAAATATGTAACACAATTTAAAAATGAAGTAAAATCTGTAGGTGAAAAAAGACAGGGGAGATGTATGAAAAACTATCTTAAAAATATATGAGAAAAGCATGAATATCTTAACTTTCATTTCAAAGCAAGGCAATCTTTCTCATTAGTATCAATGGATTCTCCATTAAACATCTTGAATAGCAATATATAATTATATTGAATGCTAAAATTGTCAATAAACAGCATATTCCTTCAACATCAGCAAGTGCACTATTTACCTAAAAACAAGTAACACAAAAGCAGCTTTTTAAGGGTAAGCTTTACTTCTTGCTGCAGTACATATAGGAACAAGATTCTAACAGATTTTTAATGGTGTAGAAAATACTAATTTAATCCAATAAAAGAATGCAATCAATTTTCTGTTGATTGGACAACATGGTACCTAACAGTTAAAATTTCACAGCAAAATAGAGGGCTTTTAAAGAAAAATCTATTTAAACCCCCCAAATTCTAGCCTTTTTAAAGAACCTTTTAAAGCTTTCAGTTTACTCATCACAGTCCACACACACTGAGGTTCCACTCAGGATCCCCTGGACATGCAACAGAAATCAAGTATACAAGATTTATTCGAGTTCCATAAATGCTTATATGTATTTTGAATATGAATGTTTATGAAATGTCATGAAAACTCTTCAGTAAATTCAGACCATCTCAATTCAGTACCACCTTATAACAAAGAGGCAAAATATGATTGCTCAGCAAATAACTTGGAATGAGGAACTCACACACAAGTTACAAAAAACCTAAACTCCCAAAATATATTATTAGCTGTAGATTACTCACACCATCTTCGGCACACACAAAGATCATTCCTTGCAGCTGGCATTATGTGCAACATATGAAAAACTGTTAAGTCTGTATGTTATTCAGGATGTCTGTAAAGTTGTCAGAAATTAAATGAAAAAGAATTTAAAGGGAAACATTGACCTGAATTTGCCATAGATGTACACAGCACTTTACAACAGTAACAGAAGAATGAAGATGCTACAGTAAAAGGTTTGCAGTTTCATGGCAAATTGTTAGCCTTGTTCACAGATGCAGAACTATCCTTTCAAAAGAAACTACCTGTAAATAAGGTAGAGTGTACCTGGCCTTTAAGTCACTTGCAAGAGCCATCTCAAGCAAATCTATGTCAGACCTAAAGGTGAAGCCACACAACAGGCAGCCTAGGAGTTACTGTTAGCAGGAGCTTGTGTACCCTTCACAAACAAAAATAACTCAACACAAAACCCCAGTAATTTTTATAAAAATGCTAAGTCTCTTGCAGCATAATTAAGAGTTATCCTTCCCTAGCTGATCTAGTCCTTGTTTAAGCTGCTGTGTCCTATCAACAGAACTCCCAAGGTACAGCTAATTGCATGAGTGAATATATAACACACTGATTGGGTGAAGGTCAGATTTCCTTACACAAATCCCACAATATTCTTGTTTATGAATGGAAATAAGGGTGGAATTCATCCACAGCCCTTGGGTAAGTCAGACAGCATAGATGCCATCCTACCCAGAACACATTTTGTAATACTTTGAACCCACAGGCTGCAATCACTTCTGCTATCCCTCTGCACTGCACAGTAATTTGGGGGTTCTGAATCACAAGCAAATGGATTTGGTTGCCTTATTTCTGCTGATGCTTCTGTGGCCTTTGGTTAGTAACCAGGAGGACAGCAGGGCTCCCAATCCAGATACCTCAGGGCTCAAGTAGCATGATAGCCTTGAATTTCTCCTAATACAAGTAGACTGCATTAATAATTGCAAGGTACACCTTGAAAACAGTATCTGAAAAAGTGTATTTCCTGCCATTTATAAATAGCTAGACCTTCAACAGAAATGTAAATGTTCATCTTGAAACTGATGTACATATTTCTAAGGTATTTTCTTCTGTATTCAGCTGTATATATGTGTAAGTCTGCTTGCTGTGTAGCATTCTGTTATGCATGGAGCTGAGTGAGGCATTATACTTGTCCAGTGTTTCAAGAGCCTTAAGCATGTGTGCCCTAACTTTTGAATGTACAAGATACTTTTTCTTTTGCTGTCAAGTGAATTTAAAACAACACAACAAAAGCCTAATTTTCTACTTCTATTAATTTTCTGATATTGGACTTCACTAGCTCATTACCTTATTGTTTTCTCCTGAAATTTCAGTATTGGAACCTGGATTCAGAAAGGTAGCAATACATCTACTCATAGGGACAGCTGTCCCTTCCACTCAGTACTATTTGTGCCATGTGGGATACTGTTAAGAAACAAATGTTTTCAATAGATTTTCTTTAATCAAAAAAATATTTACATTACTTACAGGTCATTTTGTTTCATTGGGCATGGGACAAATGATAACTTGGTTAAACATGCTGGTTTCTAGTCACTTCGAAAGTATGACTGTAATCACATTTTGATTCCAAAATGCATATGAACAAAGCACATTACGAGAAGCAGCTGGGAGGGAAGTGCCTCTCTTTAAGAGGAATTTTTTCACAAAAGCATTTTTCTTTTTTATTTTGCTAAAACTCTAAGAGTATTTAAACAGAAGTCTCAAGGTTCATTTTCCACATTTCCTAATAATAATGTTAAGTATCAATTTTGATTCTTTGAGGGTTTTTTGTCTTTATAATGTAGATGGCAATGGCGATTTGTAAATGAAGAGTGTAATTAACTAGAAAAGCTTGTCAACAGTAACCGAACTTTACGTGTATCATTATATATGACTGGCTGTACTTATGTATTTATTTGTCTAAACTGTATATATTGTTTTATCTATAGTGTCTGTAGGCGTGCATTATTTTAGATTAATGTATTATTTACAGTTTTGTGGGATTGCCAGCAAAGCTGCTAATCAAGATACTATTTTTTTGTATCAATGTCAAATAATAATAAAAAAAAATCAAGTGAAAAATTGAAGGTGTCCTGTAAGTTATCTTCTTCACTTTTTTCTAGAAATGTAAATTGTATTACCTGAAAACACAGTATCAGTGAATCAGCTCATTTGTCATGAGGAAGGACATTGTGCTGTAAAAGCAGATTTTTAAAAAATAATTGAAAAAATAAAGCAAAATGCTACTTTTATTCACTATTGGTGCAACAACTTCATCAAGCTGATGTCCACACGGATCAGGTGTACTACCTAGTCTGAAGCCAAAGCAGTATTATTAATGCAGCAATGGCAATACCTGGCAAAGTAGCAGGTGGGTTCATCCTCTGCTCTGCCCTACTCAGCCGCTTTGGCACCCCCCACCAGTGAGACCCAAGTCTGGCCGTTCTGGCAAAGCTTTCTGACACCCTCAGCATGGCTCTTCTGCTACTTGCATGGTGTCTTAACACACACAGGAGAAAAGGCCCAAAACCCATAATAACCATAAAACCACAATAACCTTGTTTGAAGTAGCTGTGTGACCACCACGGCCACCCACAGAGAGGGAAAGGGTCTTCCGCAGTCTCTCATAGACACACATTGACCCTGATAGAGCCTTCCCTTCCCCCCCCCCCCCCCGGCTTTTCCTCTTACCCCTCAAAGCAGCAGAAAATAAACAAAGAATCACAATCTGAATAGCACAGATTACCCAGTTAGTCTCATGTAGTGTTCGTCTCCCAACACAAATATATTAAGATATTGTTTTGTCTTTCAGGAATGTCTGGGCAACTTTAGGATCCTCATATCAAAATAAAAGCACAAAACAAAATAACAGGAAAATAGGGAAAAGTCCCTTTTCTTGTAAGAGCTGGTCAGAAAAATTCCTCTCTCCCCATTCTTCCCTTTACAGTTTCCTATGTAGAACAAAACATCTAACCTCTTCTCCTCTGGCTTTAGAGCTCAATATCCAAAACTCCTTCATGAAATGGAGGGGGAAATAACCCCATCCCTGAGAAGAAAGGTAGCTTTTACAAACTAAAGCGTAATTCCTTTAAGTCACCTGTTCCAGAAGTAGTTGAAGCCTGCAACAGAGTCCTCAGGCATCCCAGGAGTGTCTGCAGCAACACAGCAACCTCACAAACCCCAACGAGATGCTTTAAACTAAGCAAGAGTTTCACATACAGTAAAACCCCTCCAATCATTTTCATCTCGTTTCCACCAAAGCAGCCTGAGTCTAATTGCAACACTTACACGGTGTTTAATTAATAGACAGCTTGGAGATATACAGATATTAGCACTAGTAGGGTAGATTTCATGTAGCTTGATTATCTTAATTACAAGCATTCTATTTTCTCATTTACTTAATTGATTGTCATAGATTTCCAGAGAAATTTGCACTGCCCTAAGTGAAAATAGTATGTAAAAAACCTTCTTAAAACTGCTGATACTGGCCTTTTAAAGCAGCAACACACCAAAAAAAAAGGAGATCTGTATGACATGGAACATTGTGCTGAATAGCACCTGCTTCTTTTTCTCTTGTTAAAAAAAGGAATTTATGAAATGGAAGAAGAGGAGTCATCTGGGGAGAAAAAAAAAAAAAAATGTACCTTGTTTATTCAACCGCACCTGCAATTAAGTTTTCTCAAGTATCTCCTCTGATGGCTTGCCTAACACAGGAAAAAAATCCTTTTTTCTGCTAGGCCTGCATATTAGCTGATTCTACATTATACCTCTGCCTCACCTGAAAGAGCCAAAAGCAAGAGGCATTTATTTGTCATGCAAGATTTACCCTTGAGCACTTATTCTGCAAAGGCAGGATTACACAACAAACTGGACAGAATTAAGTGCCAGTGGTTTTGTAATGCAGACAACTTTTATTTGGAGGAAGCAAATACTCCAAAACTTGAGGTGTGCTGGCTAACACCTACTATATCTGCATCTATCAAGCATCCCTTTTTTCTTTAAGAGTTCCTTTCTCTGGACTATTTTCTAACATGACCACTTCCTTCAAAGAGAAATGGGACCTCTAGGTACCTTAGGATAGCAGTAAAAGCTAGGGAGAAGCAGAGAGCACCCTACAGCATCATTATAAGCTTTTTCCTTGATTTACAAAAATCACTCAGCCTCACTCTGTTCTTATGTACTTTTAATCTGCTTCAATCTGGTACATTTCCCTGTTGTTTCCATCACTCTTTCTATTTTCCTTATGTGCTTATACATAGCTCAGCATTCTCCCATCTAAAAGTATCCATTCAAACCACCCACAAAAATAAGAACATAGTGTTTTTATGAAGAGAGGGCTCTTACCTGATGAGTTTACAGTCCTACACTGTCTATAATACCTTTCAAACTGAATTCAGCAAGTTTCAGGGGAAAAGTAGCACTTGAAGTAGTTCCTTCAAGAATCTTTTCTTTGATATTGCCTGTTTTAGGTATATGGGGAAAAAAATCTATCCTCACTCATCTTTCCTCTGCCTGCAGAGATCACTATCACAAGCCTAAAGTTGTTTGGTTTTTTTTTTAAATTCCTTTTTTTTTCCTCACATAACCTTGGATAGTTCATCAGTATTCAAAACAGCACTTTTTCATGTTTCACTTTAACTCCCATTTAATCATATCTACTTTATTCCACAATTTCAATGTTTTAACCTTATCTGCTGCTGCTCTTTGTGTTGCCTCCATTCTCCTTATATCTTCCTAATAGTCAGACATCTGGTATCAAATCTATTACAAAATATTTGCATGAAGGCTGAACACAGCAGTACTTTTCTCTGTCATAGTCTTTGAGTATCAAAAACTGCATTACTGGATTAGTTTCACCAGACAGGACAGCTTATCTTACTTTTATCAAATTTAACGCAGAAAATGAAGTTCTGCTAACATCTGGAACAGACAGTAAGTCTACAGGGCTACAGTAGCTATAGACATGGGAGTGTTGGGAAGGAAGCTCCCCAGTCTGCCATTCCCCAGGCTCTGGCAGTCGCACTCCCAAGGCCACGCTTCCACACTTGGGACCGGGGTAACACAGGAACAGCTCAAGCTGGAGCCCCCGAGGAGCATCCCCCAGCAAAGGAAGCCTGGGCTTTTATCCCCTCACAGCCCCAGTGCGGCCAGGTCTGGGCTCCCGCTGTGTCCCTGTGTCCATCCCCAGCCAGCACCAGTGCCCCACTGCCCTGTGCCATGCAGAGCGGGTGGCTCACGGCCTCTTGGCTCCCACCCGGAGCTGGATCTGCAGCTCCAGCCCCAGACACCTGCACAGAGCACTCCTCAGCAGCTGTCTACATACCCATACCCTTTAAAAGTAGATGCATTTAATGCATTTTATACGGAACACCACTTCCCCTCACAAAGGCCACAAAAAGGTCCAGATCCTTCAGGACAAAAACCTCAAGGTGCACTGAGGCTTTGTAGTACGTTTACCACCACTTTGGCAGGATGACTTATGAAATGAAGCATTGCTGTGTCTGGATAGTGGTGTCCTGGAGGGATGAGGCTCACTGTACTTCCCAAGCATCATTTTATTCTAAGCATAGCTGTACTTTGAATTAGCAATGCAGCTGATGCCAAGGTTGATGATAGGCTGCTTTAATTGGTCATTAAAAGGCAGTATTATTTACCACCTTGCCTCTTGGATTCAGCGTTTCTACACATGGGGATAAAACTAATGGGCTAGAATAAAGAATATATACAGCATGTAATTAAAATTACATTTTTTAATAGGGGAACATACATGCACACAGTGCAGGTGCTTTCACAGAAGTAGAGGTTATGGAAGTATACATTTTTAATTGTATTATACTGCAATTTAGCTGTTACTTCAAACAGATGGGTGAGTTGTGCAACATTTTTAAACTGATTTAATTACTTGCAAAGGTATTGGCTTGTGTTAATTGGTGCAATAAATTACACAATGGTTCACAGATTCCATTAAAAAGGACTTAGAACACATAGTATCTATAGGAGAATAAACTGAGCCTTGCGAGTCAGTATTTGACAAAATAGTTACTGGCTGTTTGTTTTATCAATACATAAACAAGATCAAAAAAGCCCACCATTCATACAAGACGATATGCCTAATATGATAGATATTGATGTATAATTGTATCTGAGACAGGTGAATGTTGAAGAAAATATATCCAGCCGTATGTCTAGAAGAATGTTCAGACTCAGTAAATGTAATCAGGTTATCCTTACTTTCCAAAAAAAATGTTGTGTGCAATTTATCTAGTGTGGGATGATTACTGTTGTCCTTCTTTAGGACAAAGTCATTTACTGAAATATGAGACATGGGGAAGAAGGTCCACAAGCACATGTAATAGCTTTTGAAATATCTAGGCCTCTACTCTGATCAGTTTAAGGCTTAAGCTCCAGATGTTGCTTCTTGTCTTGAACTCCAGGAATATCCAAAATCCCCTAAAATCACCAAGTAGAAAAATATCTAGCCTGTTAAGTACCACTGAAAAGTACACCTGTATCAGACAGCCAAACAGAACCTGTAGGGCAAGAATGGTCATCAAACTCTGTAGTAGCAATATTAGGAAAGCTTTCTAGCATAACCAGGCAAAATCCTTGCAGGATCATTGGTTACACTTTGGCACAAAGTTTACATTGGAGAAGAACACATTCTAACTTGGATAAAAAATCATGGTGGCCCAAAATGTCACATTTTAGGATTTCCAGGAACTAAGGAGAGTAAGGAAAGAGAACCTTCAGCAGACAAATTTACCTCATTTGTGACAAATCATCTATTTCCTGAAGACTTAAAATTAAATGCTTTTAAAATTTTTTTCATGGTTTTGAAACTGCTGTGCTGGAAATGTCATTGAAAACAAGCTTGCACTTTTATCTTCTGTTAAACAGCAGAGATATACCACTTCAAAGGAGTATATTACATTTTATTTGAAGGCTGGCACAGACCCATCAGTAAGTAAACTAAAAATCATATGAATTGTCAGTGTTAATACTACCACCTGACCATGTTTTCCCTTTCCAGTTCTGATCACCAATAATTTCATTTTTTTCTATGTCTTTCATTTCAATAGCACCTAACAGCTTACTATTTTTTAATGCATCACAAGTTCCATAGAGATGCATTTTGTTTAAGTGAAAAAAAAAAAAATGCTTCATGTAATGCAAACTTTTAAAAGAAAAACCAGGAAAAATTGCCTCTGGAAAATTGTACTTGCATGCACATGGCTGGCTGGCAACATGGACATGAAATATAGAAATAAAATGTGAATCATTTGCTTTTTCCTCAGCAAGTACTGTGAGGATGGGTGACAGCTCATGAGGAGAGATTAGGGCAAACAGCACTGCCCTTTCCCAGGTATTACTTTTACTAGTTGTGCTGTTGTTTGAGAGTGAGAAAACCTGATCTAATCAAAGATTGAGTGTTGGACTAGAAGACCTTTAAAGGTCCCTTCCAATCCAAACTAGTCTATGATTCTGCATTACTGCTCCTGGCAGAGGGTTGGACTAAATGACCTTTTAAAGGTCCGTTGCAACCCAAACCAGTCTATGATAGGAAGCAAAAAGAACATCACATCATCACCACCCACAGGTGAAGAACTCTGGACAGGAGAAGGAACAAAGGAGCCTTACACACAAGGACTAGAGACAAAAAACTTGGGAACTGCAGAAATTTTAGTAGAAGTGATACACTACAGATGACAAAAATACTCATTTCTTTGAAGCCTATGTCAGATAACAAAGCTTTAGAAAAATAAACATGTCCTAAAATTTTATATACACCACTGATTCTAATTTGCATATTTATTCTCAGTTTGCTGTAATGCCAGGATGTGCATTTGCTTTAAGCAATGATTCACAATGGGTGAGACAACATCATCTGTGGGATTTTCAACTGCTTGGAACACATTAGATGATTGGCAACAGGTTCATCTTAACAGTTCTGAAAGTACATATTTGTGAAACTGCAGTTTTAATCATATCAGGACCCACACCATGATGAAAAGCAGCATTTTCAAGAGGAGTAGTACACACTCTGTCTTTTTCCCACAACTCTTTCTAACATCCTTTCCAATAAATTCAGTTCATTGCAATTAGGCCAAAATTATGTGTTTGATATATCAAATTTAAATTATAACACAGACCTGATTTAACTATAAACCACATTACATTTCCTCAAAGTAATATGTCACCAATATGTAAAATTACTAAAGCTTACTTCTTTTTTTTTCTGGAAAAACTTCTTCCAGAAAGAACATTCACAACAGAAAGAAGTAATAGAAATGTAAATGGCATACACCAATAACTTGGCTTCAACTTCCTGATTATTACAATGGAATTTATATAGGTACCATTTTGTATCTTCCAAAGTGCATTTATATCCTTGTTCCTAGATTTGCCAATATCTCCACATTATATACAAATAATCTTAGTGTTAACTCACCATAAATTCAGAGAGTAATATGATTCAGTTCTACAACAACAAATCATCTCTAAAATCCTCTCCAGAAGGCAATAAGCTTGCATTTAAGTACAAAAAAAAAAAATTATTTTCAGAGTTAAGAGATTTCTTTTCTGAAGACAAGGACTGTGATCATTGTTAGATAAGCAGTGGAAGCCCTAATTTTCACAGTTTGTTACCTATTTATATTAGCTAACATTAACATGCAAGCATATTTGTCTCCAGTAGAAGCTTTTGAAAGGCTCTCACTGAGATCTGAGCATGTACAGGATTGAAATGGTTTGGGTTCGTTTTTTCAAATGCCTTTAAAAGTAGTAACAAATTGCATAGATTTATTTTGTCAAGCATTAGTAATACTCCATTAGCTTAATTTGTGTTGACACACAAACAGAACTGAGGTCTCATAAGAAAAAGACAAGTTCAGAGGTGACAGTTGAAGAAAAACACAGCACAGACATAGTAAGAGAGAACCAGTCGGGTTTACAGCTACAGAATAGGTTTGGGTTTTTCCACCACATAACTCTTCAGATATCAAAGCCCTGCTAGATTTTTTCATAGTTACAGTAGTAGCTTTAATACCCACAAGTGATTGCTGGAGTAAGTCAGACCTGGGGGAGTTTGCTGTACAGAACATTTAGGAATTGCTCAACAGTTAATACAGCTGCACCTTGGGCTCCAGAGCTGACTGTCAAGAACTAAAGCATGTACAGCTGTGAGCAAGCTCTGGAATGGTTTTCTAGAAGGGGCAGATTCCAAGCAACAGTAGTTGTAAGTTCTGAAAAGCGCCTGCACATAGACCTCTGCATGAACCACAACACAACATCTGCAGGTCCCAGAGATTCCCTCATTAGACAGCAAGCTGTCCGTGGAGAGGCAAAGGCAAAGGCAAGGGAGGCCTAGGGAACCTCAACAAGGGGCCCAATATCTCACTTTTCTCATGTCAAGTTAAGTGCTGTGATGCTGGAACCCAGACAAAAAGATAAATCCACATATAAAAAATAACATTTCAGAACAGAGGAAAAGGAAAACAAAGTATTTTGTGAACTACAGGGTTCAAAATAGTTATATGTATCTATAAATTGGGACAGAAGAAGAAATCCTATGGAGAGCTGAACAATTACTGATGTAATTTTTGGAAAAATCAAATGCCACTAATTAAATGGTATGGGAAGTAGCAGAGTTCTGTTTGTTTAGGAAATTGCTGCCATGTACTTTCTAGATAGGAAGCAAGGACAGCATATAAATAAGCAAGAACAGCACAAAAGATGCGTACACCTCAATGATGTATTAAATACTTTATCAGGATCTTTGTCCTCACCCTGAGGTTTTTCAGAGTCGTGTACCTCCCTACAAAGGGAGCACTGAAACCACTGAGTGAAAATAGGGAACGTACAAGAGAAACATGCTGGTGTGGGGTGAGAGAACCAGAGTCCAGGTACTTGTTCTCAGGCACTTACAGTCCAAACGTAAGCTAGGAGGTAACAAAACACCCCGTGTCTACTGGCAACATTGCACTTGCCACCCTGTCCCACAGAACTTTTTCCTCTCCTCTTTGCATAAAAGATGAGCATAGGCTGAGCAGCAAGACTGCATCCAGGTGATGTCCTGGAGGGCCATCCACACTGGGTACACACAAGGCTCCGTGGCACAGCAAGAGGATCGGCCCTGCTGGGCGGCCCATGGGCTACCTTCAGTGCAAGAGCTTAACCACCTCCAGAAAACAGAGTAGACCTAGCTGGAGCAACTCTGGAGAAGGCTTACAAAAGCCAAAAAACCACAAAATAAAAGTTACATTAACAAAATATTACAATATAAATAATTTCTTCTATGCATTGCCTTGGCAGTAATTAACATAAATAAATACATAAGGAGGAATACTTGATAAGTGGTAGCCCCACCAATATCTCACATATGCCATAAAACAGGCCTTTTACAATTATTAACCAGTCAAAACTTAAACTTAGGCTAAAGAACACACTTTGTCTCAAATCAATTTGAGAACATATAACCTGCATGTTTCAGTATGGCAAAGTATTTCCCTTGTTATCCAAAATGGTACCAAACATTTTCAAAATGCCAATTTCTTGGCAAGTAAAATACTCACTTTTCCTGTAACACTAAAGATGCACATCTAATACACCCTAATCTGGAAAACAATCTGGTTTACTCTCCTGGACTGAAACAGAATGTTTATTTCACTTTGCTGCAATTGGTTGTATTCAATAGCTGCCTTCAGTTAATCTGACTCCGGTTTGGTAGGTCACAAGGTCAATGGAGTACTCTTCCAAAGGGTATTTTTAGGTCTTCAGCTTATACCAGAAAAGGACAGGAATAATAAATTTACTTCAGTACTCTTACTTTTAGCAGAAACTCTTTATGTTGCACAAACATTTTTAGGGCATATGTAAACATAACAGCACCCCCAACACTCCCTATTTGGAGTTAAATACATAAGCTTTACTGTGAGACTTCTGCAATGACTTTATTAAAAATTAAAATATTTGGCTATGAAAAAGCTCAACTAAGGTAACAACAGAATATAAAGATGATAAAAAAGGGGAAAGAGTAACGCTCACTCATTTGCTTAAACACAGCCCTGCTTTGATTTCCACAGACCAGTGCAAACTACACTACCTTCAAACAGGACAGACCTCAGAGATTCCAACCTTTGGTGGCCTTATAAATCCACACACATAAATATACAGAAATCTATGAACAAAAAGTAGTTTTAAATGAGTAATTTATGTAACACTAAATTGTAGCTCAGTGCTCTCATCCAAGAGTCTAGATTCATCTTTGCGAAAATCCTTTTGGAGAAGAAAAAAAAGAAAGTAGCAAGCAATACACAAGTGCAGGAGTTTCCTCACCCTTTCCATCTTTTGTGAAACATCAGGTTTATGGGTGACTTGGCAGTGCCCCACCTGAGAGGCAAATTTACAAGGTTAGCACCGAACCTAATCAGAGACAATCAGAAAACTCTTTCTCTCTGGTGTCATTTTCTGCATGGATAGCTCTGCATGCTATTATAAATAGGAAAAGCTTGCAGCACAAGCAGGGTAGAAGACTTCAGGGAGATTTTAGTAATCACCTTCCATTCAAATCACACCTACTCTTTAATCACGATTGGATCCTTTTCCATTTTACAGCCCCAGGGGTAAACTGAGGAGCTCATAATCAACACGGATTGGGAGTGAAATTTTAGTCCCACTGAAGCTGTTGTGAAGTATTATTAATTCATGGGGTTGAGATTTCAGTAACGGTCCTTCCCCCTGGATTCTCTGTTCTAATTCAGAGTGGATTTCTCCACCCTCTTCCTATTTCTCATAATATAGAGTAAATACTCCAGGGCTTTGTTTTAATCAGACATGATCTAAGAAGGAGAGAGAAGAAGAGTCAGAGAGAAAAAGATCCTGAATTCAACAGGATTCTTAGTAATTCTGTGAGATGAAGGGAATAGTTTCAGGTTTAACAACGTCAACCAGATAACTATTGCACTTTTCCTCAATGGAAACACTTACTTCATAAAAACCTTTCCACAGAGCGGAAAAAGGTGCTTAGGAATTTTATTTAATTTCACAAATTGTCCATCTTGCACTGTCAGAAAGCTGCAGCTTTCAGCTTATGCTGTAAAATCTCTGCAACAGAAGCAGCCTAGAGAACCATAAAATACATTTCTTTGTCTAGTACAAAGTCCTGCAAAAAAAGGTGTAGTAAATTTACCTCTAGGAAGGTACTTTTTACATCAAAATGGAGCACTGCTAACTTCTTGCTCTGGCACATTCAGAGCCAAAGGCCTCAGCTCAATTCTCACTGCAAGAGCAATGAGCAGATGTGGGAGGCTGGGATTTGCTGCTGCACCTTGGCACCAGAGCTCCCTCCCAGCAGGCAGCCCAGGCGGGGAGCTGTGGGCAGCAGGGCTGATTAACCAAGGCAAACCTGGGAGAAGAGGGAGCATTGACACCCACGCCTCTCTTGTTCTGAAGAACTCGTGTTTGCTGACCATTTGATTTTACACTTTGTTCTTTCTTGGTCAGTAACAGACTACTAGCACAGTGCAGGGCATTGGCAAAAGAGATTAATTTGTCAGAACGAACAACCAAACTTTCAGCATCCTTAACACAAATACCAGCAGGTTAAGGGAACAGTCTTCAAAAGTTTACCTGCCCTCTACATTATAAAACATCACAGGTACAGTACAGGTGGGGCTTGGGGGGACAGTTTGGTGTTCCCCACCCCCAAATACCAGAATACTTCATAAAACCAACTTTCAAAAACAGAGGTAGAAATGCAGGCCTCTCCCTTAAAGCTGCAATTCAGTTACTACACAGTCTGTCTTCCAGAACACGGAAGTTTTACTACTGTGAGATTAAATCTTCTTGCCTATTGATTTATTTTTATAGGACATGAGTAGCACAAAGGCCACCTACTCAAACCCTCTAGACACTCTCTGGTTCTTCTGCTTCACTATTTATAATTGCCTGTTGATGACAGCTAAGCACACTGCTTTTTATGTGAAAACACAATTGTATTACCAAATAACCACACATTCCTATACATTTTGAGATGTCGTAACTCAATTGTCCTCAAAGGAAAGAAAGTTAGATCGATAGGGTCAGAGAAAACATGACAACTTTTGAGCCTTTTTGCTCAAAATAAATCTAAAGAACCCCAGCATTCCTATTCATGAGCAGCATCTTTCCTTAATGAGTCTGAATTATTACATGGATGAAAAAGAACCAGGTAACAAATTGGTTTCTTTCCATAAGAATAAATAAATAAAAAAAATCTCCCTATTTGAAACATAGCTGTTCTTTCTTAATTTTTAAAAGTGTACCTATGGTGAAAAAAATTAAGTAAAGGTATGTATTTCCTATCTACTCCTATTTTGTACAGCTGTTGCTCTACATAAACACATCCACTTGCATAAGTGATTTTCTACACCCTACTGAGACAATAAACAAGCACAGCCTTTCAAATTCACACTTGAAAATTAGATGGCAAAATATGCATGTTCCAAAAAGGACAAGATTGCCTCCCTATTGGTTTATGCAGTGAAAATTATATTTCTCCTCCTTACCACATACTCTTCCATGTCCCTGCAATTGCTCACTGAGCCACCACTGCCCACATTCTGAATGTTATTAGCAGCAGACAACTTCACAACTACTGAGTTTGATTGAACATCTCAGATGAGCACAGCTATGAAAGCAGCTTGACGAGCATCAATCTAACAATCATAAAGCAGCTATAAAACCACATTTTTATGTGCACTGCAACGTTACCCTTAGTCATTAAGGGAAAATGAATAACTAAAATATTACAAGACTCAACTAATATGCCTGGATATTTCATCAGCTGAGCCACTGTGCAGTAAAATGAAAGGAAATCAGACTTCGTTGTAGTTTTTGTGGTTTGAGTAAACCTAGCTGTTCATTAGCAGAGCTCATGCACAGAGAACTCAAAGATGTAGGCTCCTGATGCTTTTTCAGCTTCTCATTTTAAAATAATTAGCATTCTTTGTGCATGCACATGCATGAGTACATTGCAAGAGAGTGGAAAGGCTGACCACTTGATGCAGCAGAAAAACCCACAACAATTGTCTGATTAAAGTTCTATCACAACTGATTCACAGAAAAAATAGACCAACTGCTATTTGTTATCAACAAGGTCTCTCTTTTTTTTGTTGTTTTTTTGCTGCTTTGATAAAATGCGGGAGGGTACGGCAGGAACAGGCGGCACCATACTCTGCTCCCTGCTAAACAGAAATCAGCACTTTCAATGCACTCAATTAGCAGTGTTTTAGGTCTGTGTCAGATTCCTCATCAGAGCTAAGTGATTTCAGGCACAGGCCAATCTCACCATCCAACATTATTATGCAGAGGTAGGTAGTGAAAAGGAAAACAAATCTCTGATTAAAGAAAAGCATGAGGGGGAGGCACACCATTTACAAGCTGCACACAGCATTCCCCCTCAGAGAAATAACAGTGTTTAAAAACATTCTGAAAGGATGCCTCACAATCAAATTTCATAGGACTGCTCTGGAAGCCCCAAAATTGGAGATGTGACATTGGACCAAGCTATGTGAAAAGGCACACATCTTTATCTCAGGGGAGAATACAGGTGAGAGAAAATTCAATTATGTTTCCTGACTTATTTTCCTGCTCCCCCTTCCACTCCCACTCACAAAGTGTGTTCTAGAGCAATAGAGGAAATTGTCATAGTACACAGGATAATATTTTAGAAAACAAAAATACTTATCACAACTAGCTAGCTGAATTGCTGTTTGAACACAGAACTCTGTACATGTTGGTGGGAATATCTGAGGTCAGCACTTGTCAGAAGACATGTGCTCCTGTTTTTTGGCACAGAAAGCATATGTTACCAGCAGGGGAAACAGCTTTCCTGGCCTAAAGCCCACGTTGGAGTCCCACGAGATAAAAGCTGGAAATGTCCCTTCTCTCCCACTCCTTCACACATGCAGTTAGTCTCCAGACCTGGTTTTGTGCTGAGCTAAATTCTGTGTTTAAATTCATCTTAACACTTTGAAACTAATAAATGCAGAACTGCGTTTTGACTGACTTTCATCTCAGTCCACAGAGCCACTTTCAGCAAGCTAAAGCACAGCAAACTGGGATGGCAGGCTCCATGGACACTGACATTAATGAGCCCACAGAGCCTGCAAGGGCCCAGCTGCAGGCACTGGCATATAATCATCATACAAATGATTATATTTTTAGCACCACCTAATTAAGCCCTATTTTCCTGGCCTTAGAGACAGCTATATCGTAGCTCACCTGTTCCAGCTTCACCTCTTTAATTAGAGACCTTTTCTTTCAAACAAGACAGGTGCTGTAGCCAGCAACACCAGCACCACAACTATTTTGGGACAAGTCATGGCATACATACAAGAACTTTACCCAGCTCCTGAATGCTTTTCATGTAAACATGAACAAATGAATAGCTGCTAGTTTTCTCTCCTCCCTTATTATGCAAGAGAGGATGTGTATATAATATTAAGGAAGCAAATTACTATTACATTTAGCATTTACTTCTACTCTATCATAGCTTGCTCACTGCTTTCTACTGCAATGTACTGTATATTTTCACCTTTTCCTACCTGTATATACTGAGAGCATAAACTACTTATAAACGTCATTTTAACATGCTAAAGCTTTAATTACCTTTTCTTTCTACCTTTTTATAAAAGCATTTTGCTCGCACTGTATTTATTCACAATATCTTAGCAGTAAGAATAAGAAAAAAATTTAAAACCCAACACAGCTGTGACAAGTAACAGTGCCACAAGAATTTGCTGCCTCACTGAACCACATCACCATGTTTCTGCATCAGACCACAAGTGAGCAACAACTGTTACCACTTTATCTTGGTACAATACTGCTGACTGCCTCAAATAAAGCATTACATTCTTTATTTAGATAGCTCCTGCAGCCCCAACCAGCACAGCAGATGAGTACTTTTGACAGTTGCTACTCATATCCCAACACTTTTTCCCAGCTTCTGGGGAGGTGTATAGCAAGTGGAACATTATTTTCATCCAAATATATATTCTATATATATTCCACTTCTTTTTCTAGATCAGTGAAAACAAGAAGATTCCCTGAACATTCACTTCTATGTCTGAGAAAGTATTGCACCAGCTAACTACTTTGCAGGTGGATTAGTCAATAACGGTGCGATGCTTAGAGAAATGTACCTTAAACTCCTCCTGGTCCTGCTCAGCAGCCCCGCCATGGCAGTGCTGCAGGTTATCCCCTGGGTCACTGGTCACATTTAAGGTACCTTTTTCATTTACTCACACTCGGACACGAAAGTGAATAAACCAGCTGCAAGCTTGCAGCGTGTCCCGCAGGCCCACGCGGTGCGCTCCGAGCCTGCCCAGCCGAGGCTGCCCGGAGCCCGGACCCCGCCGCGGCCAGGCCCGGCCTGCCCGCCTGCACCCCGGGCCACGCTTACCAGGGACACGGTGCTCCCACGGACACAGCGCCCAGGGACACAGCGCTCCCGGAGACACAGCGCCCAGGGACACAGCGCTCCCGGAGACACAGCGCCCAAGGACACGGCGCTCCCAGGGACACGGTGCTCCCACGGACACACCGCCCAGGGACACAGCGCTCCCGGAGACACAGCGCCCAGGGACACAGCGCTCCCAGAGACACAGCGCCCAGGGACACGGTGCTCCCAGGGACACAGTGCTCCCAGGGACACAGCGCTCCCGGAGACACAGAGCCCAGGGACACAGCGCCCCCAGGGACACAGCACCCCCAGGGACACAGCGCCCCCAGGGACACAGCGCCTAGGGACACGGCGCCCCCAGAGACACGGTGCTCCCACGGACACACCGCCCAGGGACACAGCGCTCCCGGAGACACAGCGCCCAGGGACACAGCGCTCCCAGAGACACAGCGCCCAGGGACACGGTGCTCCCAGGGACACAGCGCTCCCGGAGACACAGCGCCCCCAGGGACACAGCGCCCCCAGGGACACGGTGCTCCCACGGACACACCGCCCAGGGACACAGCGCTCCCGGAGACACAGCGCCCAGGGACACAGCGCTCCCGGAGATACAGCACCCAGGCCCCTGGGAAAGGCTCACTTTACCGCTGTTGGTCGCCAGCCGCTCAGCTGCCAAAACCCAGCCCAGGGCCGGGGCTCGCCCGCCCAGAGCTCTGCGGGCACCAATGGCCCCAATCTGCCTCACCTGCGCCGCCGATCCCACCCCGGCCCTCCCGCTCCCTGCCCAAGTAAACCAGCAGCACACGGCAAAACCATTGATTTCTTGAAGTAACACCTTGGGAGCCTCAAAAATAGCTTCAGCAAAGCCCCGGAGAGCAAGGAGCCAAAGCAACCCTCTGCCCCGCGAGAGTAAGCAGCATTTCCTCCTCTCCTCCTCCCCAGGTGCTGCTCCCAAACTTAATAAAGGCAATAGCCTTTTGTAATAACAACACTGGAATACACTCAGAGCATGGAATTTCAAACTATAAATCAGTTTGTGCAATACATCTTTATTTTAATTTTATTTTTTTAACGTTTGCAGTCATCTTGGAGTAATCATCATGTAAACAGTAGGATGGGATGGGATTACATTGAGTCGTATGCAAATAGTTCTAGAACACCTCAACAATTATGACAAGGCATTATAAATAACTTCTCTTAATAATATATATTTGCCATTTTCAGTACATTAAAGAGCTGCCACTTATCTAGGATTAACTAGGAAGTAGTTTAAATTGTAACGTCTGAGAAACATGTCTCCAAATGTGGAAGTCTTTCTAAGGTTCCCTAGCTCCATAACATCTATGTCACAGGTTAAGCAGAGGACTACTTGGGTCGAAGTGATTTCTTTGTAAGAGTTTTACTTGATCATTGCACAAAGCCCTATTATTTTCACTCCGCCTTGGTATTTTGCAGAACTTCAAATAAAGCTTCAGTTCCATTCTTCAAGTTTTTATTCACCTGTATGAAACCGGTTTCTATCATTACGGGTACGTCAGATCAGAGATGGACACAGTAAGCGTTCTACCTTAGCAACAACAGTTCACAGTAGCTCTAGTTCATAGACTCCCCAATAAAGCATAGTCAAAATACTCTAACACCTTTGCTACCATATATCCCCTCCTTGTTCAGATAACTATATATATTTATATATATTGTACCATATGTATGGTACTCCTAGAAAATGGAGATTATTTATATAAGCAGCCTCAGGCACATTTTTAAAACATTAATATCTGCAAGGCACCTCCCGCTCCCTTGACAATCAGTTTGTGGACTGTTTTTTTGACGCACAACCAACACAATGCCGAATCAAATAATTTCAAAAAACCCCTAGAAGTTACCAAATACTTCAAAGACATACCTGAAACTTTTTTAAATAGTAGGAGATTAACTGCAAATAGCACATAATCAAGTCAAATAATTTTCTTATTACTAGTATGTGTAATGCATAAATATATGAAAAATAAAATTCACAGTCATTTTTAAAACTAGAATTCAAGTTTGGCTAATAATTCTAAACTTTTATATGTTAATTTTAAATGTAACAGAACAGAGGCAGTATTATCAACCACAAGTACTGGTAAAATAGTGTCACTCAAAGTCTGTGAAAGAAGTAAGCTTGATAGAATATTCCTTTTGTAACCAATAAATACAGCCACTTGAGTGCATTTCCACAGGCTTTTCACTTAGGGGGAATCCAAATCAACTGCTAAGAGACATTTAGGAGCATTTTGAATGTTAACAGCAGCGGTGTAGCTGTGGGCTTTGCTTGTTCTGACTTTGTGAATTGCTAGATAATGAAGCAGAACTCAATGTGTGGTGCATTAATTTTCCTTTGCATCTAAGCTGGCTTTTTCACAATCTCACAATTCGGCTTGGGGTCAAGGGACAGACATCAGCTGACACTTAACTGAGCAAAACCAATCAGTTTCACTTCATCAGGAATCTCAGTGCCATCACAGCCAGAGGCCTGCAAGTACAAACAGAAATGTTTAGTATATCATACTACAAAGGAGCATTTGACAGCCAGGATATCAAGTTTCCCCGTATCGCCCAGTCAGCAAGCAGCTTGGTTGAAGGAAAGCTTTCAGACTGCTTCAGGTAGCCTCTGTCAGCTGCATCCTTAATTTTAGCAAACTCTTGTAATCAATATTAAAAATTATGGGAAAAAATAATGGAAAACGAACATAGAAATACCCAAATGCTTTACACCAAACTTTCCAGACTGGAGACAAATTTGCTTTTTCATGGGAGTAAATGGTTTTCACTCATGAACAGCAACTAATATACATGTATAGAATCCACTTTTTACCCCTGTGCTGTACATAGCAAATGTCTCATGAGTCCAGCCAGCAAGCTAGTTTGGAATACCAACCAGCTGAATTTTTAAACAAGAAATTGAAGCAGTCTACAAAGGGTAAATACTAATATTTGCAAAAGGACAGCTGCCTCCTGCCAGTACAATCTACTACTGAAACTGTATAGCTTAGATTATTCAGTAAAGTCTGTCACAATACAAACTGGCACAAGCAATCAGTTCATTTTTCATATACACCAGTAAAATCATAAAACCACTTTGCTCAAGACTAAACTATTACTTTAAGTCTGTTTTTAAAAAGATATACTGAAGGCAAAATACTTTTAAATTTAAAATTTGCTTCTGTAGCACAAAAGTGACTACATTTTAAATAAAGGGTTTTATATATTTTTATCTCTATGGCAGATAAGTCAAAATATTAATAGAACTGGATTATGTGTGTAATGCTAACTTACTTATGATAGATGCCTTCAGATTCTTTTGCATACCACAAAATATCCCCCACAGAACAATTGGTTCACGCCATAAAAATGCTTTTGACCTTTTTTTGCATTAGTAGCAGTTGAACCCTTTAATAGAACCGGTTCATGGGCATGCACTGTAAGGTAAAAAGCTCTCAGATGGCACATACAAGGTACACCAAGTGACATAATTCATTGAATTTTCATGACCAGAAATAAACTATGTTGACACTTGTGGAAGCATTACATCAGGCTACTCCTTCCAATTTACTCTGAGCAGACACAGAGTACAGAAGTTCTCTCTTCAGATAGTGTTTCACAGCTCTTATTCCACAGAAGCAGCAAGTTAAAGTCTGAGATCATCACCCTGGGTAACTGTTCAAGTATCTAAATGGTTCTTGGATTGGGAATTTACCAAAGAAATTGAGTTTGAATTTTGCACTTAAATTTAATGCTAAGAAGTGCATATACTACTAACATCGTCCTACACTCTAGCTAGCTATCAGTCTCCTCAAAGCCATGCTAAGTAACATATCTAGATGCATATAGATTTTTAAATGCCTTCCTTATCAATGTTACATTATATCTATTTAATACACCTGGAATCTATTAACTTACATTTTGTGCTTAGTATAAATACAAACACTATACACAAACTACAACATTAAGGTATTCAGTAGAGACTGAACACACTCTTTCATTAATGGGTTTTTTCCCCACCCTTTTTCATAAGCGAAGTCCTTACACCAAATGCAAATTATGCTGTGCAATAATTTTGTGTTTCCTTGAGTGTTGCCCAGATTATTTGTGTATTAAAGCGGCCTCCTTCCTAAAGTGTGGACAGCTGGATCCTACAGGGAAGTTTTCATTCTGTGTTAGCCAAGACAACTAGGGGATATTTAATTCTATATATGTTCTGCAGACTGACACCATTGTAAGATCAAAGACCATACTGTTTAAAAAATATGCAAGAGGGGGAATCCAACCCCTGCCATACTGGCACCTCACCTTAAAAACTTTGTTTCCTATTTCAGTAATAATTAAATACAAAAATAGTTAAGACATCAACTGTCCCCTTCTCCCCCCAAAGATGAACAGTCTTTCTGTGTGAATAGAAATAATATATACCAGCAAAATACCAGCAATAGCAACCTTTAAGCAGTGAGATACTAACCAGATTCCTTGCCCAGAAATACTAGCAACTAATCCTAGACTAAGGAATACTTTTCAATTGGATTTTCTGAATGGATATAGGCTTAGCTACATTTAGACCTTTAATCCCCATTAAATATTTACCAACAAAATGTGTTTTAATCAAGTTGCATGCAAGTGCTCTCAAATTCAGTGAGATCTTGCTAAGAGGTAACAAAGACCCAGTAGTGCATACAAAGATACAAGAGAATTCTCATAGGCAACAATTCATTTAGCAACCTCACTACACAATACAGAAATAGGCAGAAGTAGAACATATACTAAATTAATCCAAGAAGAAAAATAAATTAGGATACTTCTTGTTATGGTCTTTCCCCGCAAAATAGGAACTAGTGCAGGAAACCTAGGTCAAAAGTATCCAGAAGATACTCAGGTTAAAAATTAACCTCCAGAATTGCTACCTATCCAGTGGAACTTACCTTGAGCAGGGACAAAGACATTGATTTTGGACTGTCTACTAATTCTGATTATGGTAAGGAGTAGGATGATAGCAGCACTCACTCACTGGAATCTGAAATACTATGTGACATTGACTGTACCCCAGCAATAAACCCAACTGAATCACCAAAAAGTAAAAAAAAAAAAATCCCAACCTAAATTTTCAAGTGGATTTATTTTCAACATATATAACCTGGATGCTATGGGATATCACATTTTGGAATCACAAGCCTCTATTTTAAGTGCAGGAATGAGAAACCCAGACTTCTGCAGAGCCTCTGGAGTATCTGTTATCTAAATGCTCTTGGTGAGATGCCACTTACTACACAATAAAGCCAAGTCAGATGTTTCGGCAGTAAGAGCACAGATCAGCTGCAAAAAGAAAAGCATTAGCCTTTAAGCTATATTTATAGCAAAGGCCAGAGAAACAAAAGAATTTGAGTTACATGTCATTATTCCCCTACCCCAACCCCTTCTCACAAGGAATGTGGAAGTTCTGGGGATTTTACTGGACTGTAGAGGAAAAAGGAGTTAAAATGAGTCAGCTAAAACTCCTCAGATCTCTATAGAGAATGATATGGGAAGAAGAGTCCTGAATTAATGCATCATCATCAACTAGGTCTAAAAATGGCTTTCTACAGCCCATCTGAAGCAGCTCTTTTATAAACATAGCTGTGATTCTGGAGACCTGCTTATCTAACAGACATTCAGTCTAGTATTTCATGTGTGACTGAGTCACTCTCAGCAAAAGGTGCTGAAAGCTAATTGATATTTACAAAACTAATAACTCAATAGCTTCAGGTATATACATTTTTCAATTTAATTTTAGCAAGAAATAAAAAAAAGCACAGCACATCAATTCTGACTTAAGTTTTTGCAATGTGAATTTATTAATATTAAATTAGATCTATCATGCTACGATGAAAATTGACCGAAATTAAGGACCCATGGTCCAGGGCACAAAATGCAGCACAGAAAAGGCACCCAAACCCAAACCCAGGGTGTGATGACATACATACAGAAGACAGAAAGAGGTGGGGAAGGAGAAACAGTAAGGAAATACAGTGGGAGAAAGATCAATATGCAGGTGCAGATGGTCAACCGAAGGAAGGTTGAAAAGAAGAACTAAGGAGAAGCAAGCAGGGGAGAAGGTAACCTGCATGCAAGAAAAATGGTGGCAGGTGTTGGAAAAAATGAGATTGGAACCGTATCTTCATTAGCAGAGGACACTCCAGTCAGGGTAGAGCTAAGAGGATGGGGGTGAAGGAGGGTTAACCTAGCAATTACAGTATTCTCTACTTTACTTTTTTCTGCAATTCTTCCCAGGGGTTTTCTTACTGCAGCTTCTCACCTAAACCTCAGACTGCCTCAGAACTTATGTGACTGAACCTCCTTCCCCATGCAGTTATGGAGCTGTCCTGTCAAAAAAGGGTTTAAGCTTTTTCTCTAATACATGGCAATTTCAGTCACCTGATCTGTCAACACATTTATTCAACACAATAGCTGTAAATGAGATAGAACCTAGACTCTATGTGAATACTGTGATAATTTATTTGTTTCTTCCATGAAGCTTTTACTTACCAGCTTAAAAGTCAGTGTTTTCAAGGCCTTTGGATCATCCACTATCTTCTGTAAGTTAGCAGCAACTGTAAAAGAAAGACAAAAAATATGATTTACAGAAAATTGCATTCAACTTGACATCAAGCCTTTTGTTGAATCTTCTACTTAATTCTACACACATACATGTCTGTAAATTACCACTTAAATAATTTAATCACTCTCTAGCTGTTTTAGAGGGCAGTTGGGCTACCATAAATCCTGTTTCCTTTCTTTCACACTCACTGATACTTTGTGACTATGTGAACTGATTCAGGGGAAAAATTGCCTAAAAACCAAGTAACAGAAAAAAAACCCCAACTGATTTTCATTCTAGCCTATGCCATAAATAATTAACAATTACACAAATGCAGGTGCAAGGAAGATGGGAGAATCACACAGGCAAAGTTAAGTTGATGGCTGGCATGATTTATATCATGTTTCTGCTATAGCCAGGGTCACTATCAGCACAAGCTTCTAGCAGAAGGCTGAGCTTACGGTCCCCTCTAACTGGCTTTATGCATGCGCTTCTGTCCCTTTCTGGGCTGGCATTAGCACTAACACAGATTCTAGGTGATATGTTACAGCTCACTAGCAGGAAAAAAGAAAGAGTTAAAATATGAGAGTGATACAAAAAGAGCTGATCTTCAAACTACTCTCTTAGCAAACATGATCAAGATTTGTCAAGTATCTTGACAAATCACTTTAACTGGATGAACAGAGCCTGAGTGTCCAGAAAAGGAAGCTGTATGCTGTAACAAAAATAGCAGGAAGGAAACAATTTACTCTTTGAAAAGAGAGGAGAATGCACGGAATCAATAAACTCTTTTTCTATCAAAACATCTAAGTTACATTTTTAATTGGTCTGTTTTAACAATATTGCTACCATTAATCTTGACCAAAAAAGACTATGTCTGCTTTCAGTTTTGTATGTTTAGTAAACTGGCTCGCCAACTTTGCACAGTCATAGATCCTGAACTAACTCAGACCAAATCATTAAGGGCCTTTGTTCAAGACTGATGTATGAGCACAAGATGTCATCAACAGGATATGAGCATGAGATAAATATTTCACACCTGGCAGAGCTGTTTAAACAAGATTATAATAAGGAAATGAACAGGTATTAAGTAGCAGACATTGCTTAGTACACTGAATAGGTGAGCACTATAAAGCAGAGAAGCAAGAAAGTAGATGCTGCCCATAAATAACTCTCTCCACATAGTTCATATGGAGGAAGATACACACCAAGCATTTGCATGTTCAATGTCCTACTGCTACGAACTCAGGTTTCTGCTTCCTCCATCTTCTAACATTGTGATGACAACATTTTCACTCCCACTGTGCCTGATCACATATGATCCACTGTGTAATAACAGAAATTCACCTCACAGGGGAAATACAGTATCTTGCAAGGGAATTTAGAGAAGTAAACAATGAGGCCAATCTACTGTTAACTGCAAATCAATTTTCTGTGGGTGTCATTTTTTTAATATAATTAAAATGGCATCAAGGATTTTTTATACACTTGTAATAAATTTAACCAGAGATGAAAGTGTGTTTGAAACTAAAAACAGGACTTAAAAGCAAGCATAAGGTACATTTTTCAGAGAACACTTTTGCAAAGAAAATATTAACCTTCACAGTTAAATGAACTCAACTACAGGCACTACAATAGAAAATCTTTCCATTTTTTAAGCTTCATTATTCATAATCTTTATTCTAGCCATTACAAACAGTTTTTACTTTAATCACACAATTCACTTCCACAATCTTTAAGTCAATTTTATTGCAGTACCTCCTACCTGATAAAATACAAGCAAATATATATAATGCTTTTCATTACAACTAATACTTAGAACCTCATATGTAGGCAAAAAGGAACATTCAGCCTCATAGCTCCTGAAGCTAGGATAAAATAGCTTCAATATTTTATGTCTTAAAAGTCTATAAAATATGATCATGCACTCAAGAGCAGGTGTGGCTTATTCAAATCTCTATAAAACGTACCAAAAAAAAAAAAAATGAAAAACAAATTCTCTAGCTGGCTTCACTGAAATGAAAACAGTGCTACAAAATTACATAGGCATTGGGTCCTAACCCCAAAGATTTCTAACTTCACCTAAATAAAATGTTACAAAAATACAAGCTTCAAGTGCATGCATGTCTTCAGGAGGGGCAGCCTTCCATTTAATGTTGAACAGCTGTGGAACAACTAAGGCAAGTCAGCTGCTGCTAGGCTGTTCCCCCCGAGAGCAAAACCTTGCAGCTGCCCTTAGGCAGTTCCTGGCCAAGGTGTTACTGCTGCACTTGCCAACAGCAGCCCATGATCAGCAATGTTCTAATGAACTAGCACACAGTGGGGTAAGCGGCATCAAGGACGTCACAAGCAGGGTCAAAGCCTTGAAAAACCCTAACCCTTCCTGCTGATGGATTCTTTACCAGGGAAGAAATTAAAAATTGCCAAGCAAAACCAGCAAAATTAAACTCCCAATATATGTAAATAGTTAATACTAAATACTTTGTTGTTCTTGTTACTTAAATGCTGTAACAGAAATGAGTGGTATTTTAGATGGTTATCGCTCCTCAAGAAAGCTGAGAACAATGCTCAGTAAAAGGCTACAGGTTTATTTGTTCACTTGTCTTTACTTTTAATATTAACTCAAGCCAGAAACTTTAACATATGAAATATGCTTTATTTTTGTTTTTCTGATGGACCATAACTAGAGTGGGACATGTGTAACCAAACAGAAGATTAGGAGGATTTAAGGGAGAAATGGCAGATACTTTTCATGCTATGCTTGAAAATGAGAAAGCAGACCTAGAAAGAGTCCATAATATTAGAATACAAGTTTACTTTAAGAATAGTCACACCTGCAGTTTCCTACAGAGAGATCTTTTCAATTTTAATCATACATATTCAGCATTTTCAAGTACAACTAGCATTTCACCTCTGACCTTGGTACTGTGTTTTACATTTTTCTGGCATTTACAGAATGGCAACAGAAATCATTTTGCCCAAATAATGTCATTAATCACAGTCAATCAAGCCACCATGAATGCAAATCCTCCCAAAAGCCTACTCTTTCTGCAATATCTGAAAGCATATGTAATTATCATCAACTAAGAGCCCAGTATTTGCACGTAATTACCTAGGAAAACCATATCATCCTGTTGGTATCTTTTCATTTTTCTAACTCCTTGCTTTTGTTTTGCTAGGTCTTACCCTTATTTAGACCACAAGGGCAACAATTAGAGGCAACTGTCTGAATTTGGATACCTAAGTCAGTATTTCAGGAAACTCCAAAATATGGCTCAAGTTTTAGGGATGAGACAACCATTACTCTTTACACCTTAGTGCAAGCCAAAGGTTCTAGGACCTCAGTACCTACATAGCTTTGGATGTGTCCCTCAGCACCTAAAAGGTTTAAGATCTGGGTTCAAGTGGGAATGGGAATCCTTTGGAGCCTGATGTAGTCAGCTAAGAAAAACAGCAGCAATCCATGAACTGCAGGTGTCCATGGCATCTCTATTTAGGTAACTTCCACTGGAAACAGGGCTTGCAACAGAGGCAGTGGAAGCCATACAAACAGGTGAAAGACTTTCCTGAATGTCAGCCTGAAGCCTCTTCCAATTATTTCTTCAAAAGGTTGGGGATCCCATACAGTAAAGACATCCTCAAAATTATAAATGCAACCACATACTCTACAGTTGAATACTCATCCTACTGCAAAAGCAATTAAACTAAGCTATCATTTGCAGTAAATATAACTGACTTATCACTCCTATAAATACGTTTCTAAAAATCTAGGACTATTACTAAAACTACACTGTTTGGACCACTAGGTATGCAAAGTCCCCCCAAAGACACCAAAAAAAATACTGCCAGCCACATGCTCATGACAGTAAAGAATGCTTTCATTTACAAGCAATTGCTGCTAATGTTCAGCCCTATTCAGAATTACTGGTCACTTCAGACAAGTAAAAAAACCCAATTATTTTTAAGTGGAACTATTGGGCTTTACTGATGAAAATCTCCCACAGCTACTGGATTTAGGCTCTTTTCATTCAGGAAAATTATTTACTAGGCTGAGACTCACTAACCCTCCTAGTACAGTTTGCATGCAAAGTTCTAATTTGGCTTAAATACAACAAGTGAGACTAAAGTTTCTAAATGCAGGTGAACCCAATCACATTGCAAACAATAGGCAGGAAAGGAGCCATCCCATTCTCACCACCATTCCCCACCCCACACTTCCAACAATTGTATTGCAAATTGGTGAACAAAGTCAATTTAATACAGTAACACTCTCCCTAAAGTGAAAAGGAGTTTCACACTAGGACTTTCTAGAGGCAGGAATTGTTTTCTCCACTGACACTTCAATTATTTGGACAAGTGAGGAGCATTGTAAAATATATGTCTCTGAGTCTACTTTACACCTTATCTCTAAGTTAAGTATACTGCAGTTCCTATTGACAAAGCCATTATTCTTTGAAGTACGCTGTAGTCATGCCTTAGATGTTGTACTTGTAAAACTTGTAGATTAGCTTGCCTGCAAGCTCCACTAATTGATAATTAAAATCCTGTTGGGAATTCACTGTTTCTACAAGACCTGGATATACTATACTCAACTTTATTTTGCTGCATGTTTTCTCAATATGTTATGGCCCTACACCTATAAAAGTCAGAAGAAGAAACATGAACAAGAAAAAATTAAGTGGTGATGGAAAAATCTTTGCCAGCAGTAACCTCAGGTAAATAGAGTATACTTCAAATCATGCCTTGGAGCAAAAGCTCTCTTCAAACATTAGCAGCAGTTGGGACAAGAGGCTTTTTGTTGTTTACAACAATAAATGAGGTGCTGTTCACTTTCTTCAGAAGGCTTCTGAAGGATGTATAATCACCCTACACACCACAAATCACGCCAGGTTCTTTTGCAGGTTTTGCTCAGTGGCAAATGGTCGTGCCACTGTGACAAAATAAGTGTCTGCACTTGTGGAGCACGAAATAGGATAAAGGTCAAACCCAGCATATAAATATATACAACACAGGCTGCTAATTGCAGATGGAATAAATAAAAAACCCCACATAACTAGAGGCTTTGGCATGTATATAATACAAATTACTTACTCTTTGCTATATGATGATTTTGACCAACCACATAAATTACAGTTTTTAAATGAGTGATCGATATGAGGTAACAGAACAAAAGAAGGCCACCTTCAAGATCTCACAAATAGAAGAGAATAACCCATACTTCAGGCAGTCTCAAATAGCTGTTTTGCTCCTGTGATGTGACAAAACTCTCTCTCTGGCTACTTAAAATTCTTAACACAGCACGAAACTTAACCCTAATGGCTTCTGAAGAGGGAAAACTTCTGGAAAAGTTAAAATTAATGAGACAGTAAATAAAGCTATATGAAGTACAGTTAAACTATTTCCAGTACAATGCCCACCCAGCCAACTAAGCCGGAGCCATCTGGCATAAACACAGACACAAGCAGAATCTAAAGCTTGAGATGATATTTCTGGGGTGCTCTCAAAAGAATAATGATTCATCTGCTTTTCCATTTTGCAAAGAATGGATGGGCAACCTCAGAAATAGCTCATGAACTCATGCTTAGGTTCAATAGTTTGCAAAGCTATTGCATATTGTAGTCCTGAAATTCAGATATGAGGAAATGGAAGCATTATTCAGGCACAAAATTACTGTCACCAAAAAAAGAGAAAAATTACAACCTCTGAGAAAATGAAAAATATTTTTAATAAGTTAAAAGTGAAATATTTTTTATGTTGTCTGAAACTCAGTCTATAAAAAATAGCTACCTTTAACTGCTCCCTACTTCATCAAAAGTATGGCTGTTAGAGAAGACAAGCTCAAACCTCCCCAGATTTATTGGCTTTCCTGCTGATTGTTTCAAATATTACCTCTTCCCCAACAGTAGGCAGTTATTTTACCATTTTCATCTGATACACCGAGCTCACCATAATTAACTGCCTTGGGAGTCTGCTGGTTTGAGGATTAATGCCGTCTTTTCCTGTATGGGTCTTAGGAAGCACGATGCCTGAGTAGCAGGGAATACTTTTCAGTGGAATTATCACTCCTGAAAATTCAGCTATTGGTAGGGTTTTCCTCCAAAGGGCTGAATTTATTATGCACGCTCTTGATGCCATTTCACATATTGCAAGAGGTTCATTGCAATCTATGCATTCATTTATATTTCATACTACACAGTGGTTTTCATGCATTTGCAAGTTCAGTATGATGTCAGAACTAAGTTTTAAAACCTAGCTAGTATTGGATTTTAGTATATTATGCAAACATTGAAAAAAATCAGTTTTTAAAGCTTTTGGTAACAATTCCTCCAGATCTCTGTCTTGTTATTATTTAATAGCTCACAAACTGTCTGCCTGAAAGATTAAAGGGCTCTTCAAAGAGAGATCAAAAAGGTCGCTTAAGTGTAATGTGATTCCATTAGTTCAACCATTCAGGATGCTAGTAAAAAAATCCTTTCTGTTTATGTTGCTTGAAAACAGTAGCAAGGGAAATATTAAAGCATTTGAAGATCTGTGGCAGCTAACTAACAAATGTTTATTGCTAGAGGACTGCAAGGACCTAGACATGAATCTTGTAAGTAAGAAATAAAAGAAAATAGAAAGATCAACAGCAAACCTGGCTTCTCTTCAGAGGAAGCTAATCGACACTGATATGGCAGAAGCATTAAAAACATTTAGAAATTTATTATTTATGAAGAGGCTGTCATTAGGAATTTATCAAAGGGAGATTAAGACTCTCAAATTTGTCTGAATTCTCAAAGTGTGTTGCTGAATCAGTAGTTATAGATAAAAGACTGTGTAAATTATCTCCATTTCAACGTTTGATACTATGATAATTTCCAACCGCTCGGTTTGCAGCCTCACAATCAGAAAACTCAGATTAAAGAGGGTAGGTACAGGACAACAGAAGGCCAAAGCAGTTCTACCTTGAAAGGAACACTGAGAGACTGAAAATGGTCTCCTACAGCATCCTAGTGAACAAGGATCCTAGTGAGCAATTTCAACCTGCACTTTCCACAGTTTAAAGCAATTAACACCAGTTGAGCTCTGTGGTTCATATGAGTTCTGAGCCCCAATACTGTATTAATTCCTTATTCAATATTGACACCCTAGATTTAGGCTAGTTCATGTCATTTTAGACATTAAGGACATTAACCAGCATTTGGCACCAGGCTATCTTGTTCCAAAAGAGAAAAAAAAAAAGAAAAGGAAGCTTGGCTGGGATCAAAGCTTTAACAACTAACCAATTACCATAGGTTATTCAAAGGCATGGCAGAGACATCAGGGTCATATATTCCTGATTGACTTCTACCCACAAATAAAGACTTTAAATATTTACTCTTGCTCAAACTGAAGAAAAGAATACATCAACACATTTACAAAATAATAGCAGACTTCAAATGTCTTCACATTAAGATCCATTAACATGGAGTACTGATATCCAGGGGTCACAGGCAAAAACTGGAAAACTGAGGACTGATAAAATAATACACAAATTGTAATTTTTCTTTAGGTAACTGATGGAAAAATTCACACCCAACAGAAGCAGCATATTTTATGAAACAGGAGTACTGTATCCAGACAGAAAGTGAAATAAGTTAGTGCTAGAAATCTACCTATTTCAATTCCAATAACACATTATTAAGCTACAGAAATCTCAATTACTTAGTATGGATATCTGATACCAAGGAAATATTTTACATTCTACTGTGTGTGATAAGAGAAAAAAATAAGGAAAAATACTGAAACTGTAATAATTGGTTTTATTGATAAATTAAAATATTAATACAACTGGAAAATTGTACCTTTTCCCAGAAACTTATGAAAAAAAGGGTGGTTGATATTTCAAATTGATTTTTTCTTCTCTCAGAGGATATGAAGATCGCTTAGGCAAACCATTGCATGTTTAAGACAAAGCAAAAGGATAAGTAAACAAATTAAAAGGATATTCTACTTATCCTTTGTAAAAGGATAAGTAGAATATCTTTGGAAAATTAAATACTAATCTGTTTCAGACTTTGATTCTTTGCCTAATGGAGTAGATTATTTAGGAAGGTTAGGGATGAGTACATACATATTGCATAATTTCCCCTTCATTTTCATCAGATCCTGAGCATTCTAAACCTCAGTCTAGTCTCAAATGAACATTTAAAATAAAATTTTTGACCTGCTGTCCAACACTGCTAGTGGGGCTACTTAACAAGCCTGAGACATTACAGTAAATTGTGCTCTTAAATTCTCTATACAAAAGAGTGAGTCAGAGTACTAGGTTGAATAAATCATTTGCTTGTGACTGAAAGTAGAAATCAAGTGCTGGTTTTCAGACACAGGTTTTGACAGCAGTTTGATAATCATCAAGATACTGAAGACAGCTGTAACAAATATCTTCATCACACTGGATTAGATCTGAAATATAGCTCTATGCAGAAATAAGGCAGGTCATATTCTGCTATGCATATTATTACTTTGTAATCTCCTCTCCCTATCAGATCTTCACAAGTCCTCCTGTCCCAAGTTCAGCTATGAATTATAGATAATGTTCTGACAAAACTATTAAGAAGATGAAATAGCAGCCAGGCTACTTCAATACCTTGTATCTGAAACTTGAAACAAGAAGAATATATTTAGAAAAGACTCCCTGATGTGCTGGAGCTAGGTTCTGAAATAGAATATATCTAGTTTGAAGAACCTCAATAAATTCTTATTTTGACATACTAACCGCTGGCAGAGAAGTGAATGCCAAGAAAATACAGAATAGCAAGTAAATTACTTTTGAAAACAGGAACATTACATACATTGCTGCTTTTGCAATTTCTGATTCAAATTCACAATTGCTTTTTTTTGTTGTTGATTTTTTGTTTTCTTCTTAACTAGAAAGGAAAGTCCTTGAAACTTTGATTCAGGTCTGTGAGGGGCAGAGGACACACTCCAAGCCAAAGAGTTTATCACTTACTGTATCAGGCAAAACTCAAACTAATCCCACTAAGAACCATATGGATTTATTCCTCATTTGCACAGTTAAGTAGGAGCTGGTGGTCTGCATGTTGTAAAAATGAACTTTCTTTGCAGGCAGTTACCAATTCTATCTTTTCTTTTTCTTTAAAATAACTAAAAATTATTACTTACTTTATTATGGCTGTAAGACAGGCACATTCACTATGACACATGAATACCTATATATGGATGTGTGAAGAATAATTTGCACACTTGAAGAACTTCTTGTATCACATATTTATAGTTCTGCCATAACCAGAGCAATTGTGATTATTCACCTAACACAACTGCTTTTTCACCTTGAACCTTTAGGTTTCCATCACACTGAAAATTCATCACGGTGGGAGCTTCCATGAAACCTGCCAGCCTCACACAATACACTTTCTCAAGTGCACCTTTTACGCCCAACAGATAAAGTCTAAAATAACTTAGGTGCAATTAGACACAAAACTTCATTAGCTGCAGGTGCACTCAAGCTTCCAGAACTCCTGGCAGTCTCAGCATTGAGTCACCCTTCAGTGCATTAGCTCTAAATGAGCCAGATGTGTTGAAATATTTAAGTCCTTAGTTAAACCCCGGGGATTTCAGAGATATTCTTTCACTTGTAATGCATTTTCATATCTTGCTAAAGAGATACTGAGTTATGTACACATGTTGAAGGCATGTAGGTTTCTACAAAATGCCTTAAAATACAGGTTTTCATTAAATCTATATATTTTCTTTCTGGATAATATATTAAAAGTAAACACAAAGTATTTAGTCCATTTAATTTAGTTGAAGTCAATTGGTAAGAGTCTATAAAAGCATTTTCTCATTAGAAAGTTTATAGGCACATTGAGATTTGGAATAAGTAAGAATGTGATACATTTAAGTAAAAATTCAGTTATTTCGCTCAATTTGAGCCACAAGAAAAATAACAAAACTCCTAAAAATTTTCCTAAATATTACAAAAATCAGTGCACCTCAAAACATTACTGATATTAAATGACAAACTTAAAGTGCCTTCAAATGGTAGTGCTCTTCCAGCTACCCACCCATACTGCCCTTTGAGCACATAAATGTATGCAATGTTTTCCACTTGTGCAGCTCTATCCATTTTCTAATTACAGTAAGATGGGTTGGAATTAGTTGAATAAAAGCCATCACTTCATTCAGTTTCAAAGACGACTAATCTAACAAGAAAAAGTAAAACTAGGTATAAGGAAATGCAGAGCAAAACCTAAGAAAGCAAAAGGATATTTACTGTGTAACTCCATGGCTTTTCTAGGAATGTGAATTATCAGTGCCACCATAAGCTAACTGTACTAACTAACTGGGCTTGTGCTTTTTCATCGTTCCATTTTAGTATGACAGGACCTTCAGCATCAGCAAACATCATACTGTTTCAGTTTCTAATGCTTTAATACTGTGATTAATTCGTAACTCTATATTACTGCTATATTATGTTATATGTATTACTTACTGTTTAACAACCCTTGAAATAATGTCATACTGGATTTGGTCAGATGCATGTTCTCTGAACTCATGGCCAATAACCTATCCACACCCATGCTGGGTTTCCTTTGTAATTCTAGATGCCAATTTAAGTTCTGTTTACTTACCAAAGTAACTGTATCAAACTATTATGGCATCTATTCTATTCTCACTTCTATGAAAATATTCAAGATGTTTATGAAAAAGCTCGCTACTTTCAATATACAATCTCATTACAAAGTAAATCTATTGGATTTTCAGCTGGTTCTTCTAAACACATTAGGCCTTTCAGCAGGAAGCTTTTTTTTAACTGACTAAAAGCTTTTCCTCTGGTAACTAAGTGGATATAGCCAACATCAAAGACTTTTAGTAGTAGTCAATGTCAGGTGTATTTAAAAGCAAAGGTACATCTTCCATGATGCTCAGTGTATTCAGAGATACGTTTTTGACAAAAACATCTTTAAAAGGCTATAT
>VYZT01033781.1:0-24879 GCA_013400735.1 Pomatostomus ruficeps | reverse complement strand
TGGATGTGCTGCTCTGATCCCAAGCCACTTCCCTGGCTTCAACATGGACATGCAGATCCGGTGCGTGCTGGAATCTCACTCTCTCCTCTGAGGTTGCTCCTGGGATTAAGGTCAGGAGTGTGCTCAAATATCTGCCTGGATCAGGCCTGGCTGAAGCTCCAGGCTTCGTGGTTGTCCTGAGCTGGAATTCCCTTTAACTCCTTCCCCTCCAGGTAATGTTAGCTGATTACATAATGTAAAAAAACCCAAAGCCAGTAATGAGTGTGACCCCACTCATGGTCAGATACGTGGTTATTTGCTTTGGGTTTGAAGCAGCAATGCTTGAAGTGAGCAGAGTGTCCCTGTGTGAGCGTGTGTGAGAAAACAGAAAATACCCACTGCTATTTTCACTTTTCTTTCCACAGAGGAAATAAAATCATGTGACTGTAAGGCTGCAAATCTTACTTCTTGCTGTTTGAAGGTCTGAAACTGGGAAATCCAGGCTTTCCTCATTTAAAACCAGCTCCTGTGAGCACCCAGCTCTTGTCCCCAACATCTTTAGGCAGCTCCTAAACCAGAGGTCACCAGTCTGAGCTGCTCAGCAGCTGATGGGTGAGCACAGCACAAACACATGGTTGCACCGTGAGGTTTCCACCAAAATTGGCTCCTGCCAACCTGAAACCGCAGCCCCTTTGGCTGTAACTGGCCTTGCTCCTGCAGAACTGCTTCAGAGCTGCAGCCTGGAGATGCTCGTGGGCAGCAGCCAGGAAGAGACAGTGCTGGGATGGGTTGGCAAAGCTTCAGCAAGTCAGCATCTCTGGAAACCTGGCTGAGGAGATTCACATCCTGAAAAAATCACCAGCTCCTCGGCAAAACAGAGGTGCCTGAAAATTTGAGTTTTAGAGGGGCAAAGGAGTGTAAGGTCAGAGCCTGGGGGAGATCCTGGCTGGGAGGGGAGGCCACAATCCCTGCTGGGAGAGGGGCTGAAGGTTACCCAGCATCCACCAAGCTGCAGCCTGGGGAGACACTGCAGCAGGAGGGTGAAGTGAAGCACCCAAACCTCGTCCTTCGCACCACAAAAGGTACTCTGTGCCCCAGGGAAGCATCAAACCAAATCTTCCTTGGGGTGAAACCCTTCAGCTTCGGTGGGACAGCAATCTCCTCCCTTGGGAGCTGTAACCTCCTGGCCCTGTGCTGCTCCTGGCATGTGCACCGTGGGTGCATTTTTCCTGATCTCCTCTTGCCACTCCACTTTCTTGCCACAGAAACAGCCCTGGTGGCTCCTGAGGATCCCACTGCCTCTTCCCCCGTGTGTTTGTTTCGGTGGAGCAGGTGGCAGCTGGTGGCCCTGCTCCCTGTGCCGTGCTCGCAGGGAGTGTGCCAGGTGACCTCTCTTCGCCTGTTTTTCCCGTGATGACTAAAGGTCACTCCAGGCTCGGCCGGGGATTTCCTTTCCTGGCTGGGAAGCTGCCAAAAGCCCTCAACCCCTCCTTGTGCCGCCCTGAGCAGCTCCAGAGGGGTCTTGGAGGGTGACAACCCAAGGGTGGATTTGCAAGGATGGGCTGGAATGATGAGCTTTGTCTGTGCTGCTGGGAAGCTTTTGTGTACCTCCTGGAGCAATGTCTGTCTGTCCCTGTGGTAAACAGAGGCAGGAGGGCTGTAAACTCGCGGCTTTCCTGGAACAGAGACCCATCCCTGTCAGTAAACAACGGAGTAACCGCCGCTGGTGCCGGGGAGTGTGGTGTGGGGAGGGACAGCCCACGGCTGCCGGGGACTTCTGGCATGGCTGGAGTTCAGGGGTGGTGAAACACAGACAGGTGCCTCCTGAGGGCTCTCCCGAAGGTTTCCAGGTGCTTCATTCCCTGGAGAACATCAGCCACCCCTCAGCAGCCCCACGTCTGGTGGTGTTTGGGGCAGGGCACATTGCTCATGTGCTGGGGGAAGTGATGCCTGAGCAGAGGCTCCCTAGAGCAGAGGCCAGCCAAGATTCAGAGAATGAAATGGGGATTTATTGCAGGGCCTTCAATAGGGACACCTCGGGCAGTCAGAGCCTCTCCGGGAGAGGCCACACCCAAGATGGACCCCAGGGTACGAGTTTGCTCCACTTTGATCAGTTTTGATCAATTTTCAGGTCAGGGTTAGTTCTCCAATTACAATTTCAGGTGATGATGGAATTGAGCCCAAGTCTGTCCCCCCTTTTAGAGGCTCCGTTTCCATACTTTGGGGCCTGGGCCAACGAGGTGTCCTTGAGTCCAAGCCTGGAGAGGATTTGTTGTGTTTGACCAGGATGTGAGAACAGGAACTCACAGACTGGATGGAGTTTTAGAGCTACACTACAGCAGTACAGGGTCTGAAAAATATAAAAGCCGAATCTTAAGGCATCAAAAGCAGCTAAAACCACACCCAGGGCTGGGGGAAAAGAGGATTCACTTTGGGGGCTGGTGCCCACCTCCCTCTTGGATCAGAGGAACTGCACAGCTGGGCTGAGAGGTCTCCACTGAGGCCATGTGTTGGCTGGAGCAGGGAGGAGTGGCTGCCCTCAACACCCTGTCGTGGTTCAGGTGTTCCCCTCAACACCCTGTCGTGGTTCAGGTGTTCCCCTCAATCCCTGTCATGGTTCAGGTTCTTCCCTCCTTCCCTCCACACCACCAGCATGGATTAGATCAGCAACTGCTGTATTTTTGTGTCCAGGTGGCTGGTTGTTGGCTCATGGTTGGTTGTTGGCTCGTGGTTGGTTGATGACTCTTGGCTGGTTGATAGCTCAAAGGGACATTTGTGGTCCACATAAAACACAGTGGCCTCCTCCATCAGGTCAGGTTGGCTGTGGCTTTGGCTGGCCAGCCTGGAAGACCTCCAAGGGTGGTGATTCCCAACCCCTCTGGACACCCATGTGAGATTGGCCCGGCTTCCTGCAGAGGAGTTTTCCCGATGTTCACTCTCAGCCTGTGTCTTCCTAAGAAATTCGGGTGCTTTGACCCCTGCCTTCTTCTGAACCTGTTCTCACCCTCTGTGCCTTGCAGCTCCATGTGGGAAATGCCTCTCCCTCCGTTTTTTTCCCCTTCTGAAGCAGTTTCCGGCACAGGAGCCGGTTATCCCCTGCTGGGTTCCCAGGGGTTTAGTTCTGCTTTTCCCCCCAGTACCACTGGCCTGAAGATCCCAGCCCCAGCGCTGTTTGTTCCCTCCCCCCGACTGCATTTCCTGCCGCCTTCCTCGTTCTCTCCCAGCACTGATAAGAAAAGTGGATGAAAAATTTGGTTCCAGATCTCTTGGCCCCACTCTGGTAACGGGTTTTTGGTTTATCTCAATCTCTGGCGTCTTTTTCTTGTGCCTCTCTCCCATGGGGTTTGAACATGTCCCGGATCCCAGGAGGGATCTGAGCTTGGATGAAGGTCTTGGTCCTGAATCATATCTCAGGTGAGGATTTTTCCTGGAGTTTGGCTCTCCCATCTTCTGGCTGTGCCTGGAAGAGGCCGTACATCAGTGCTGGTTCCCAGCTGAACCACGGGGAGCCCTCTGTGAGCAGGGATGGTGTTTGTGCTCAGCCTTGGGTAACCTCCAACAGCCAAATCTCCAAACTGGAGATGGCCAAACTGACCCCCATGGCCGGAGTGGATGTGGTTTTTTGCTTTATGGATGTTGCAGAGCTAAAAACCCAAAAAAATCGATTGTGGAACTCCTCCTCACCCCCTGGAATCGACGTGCTTGTGGAAGGATGTGGACAAGAGCTGGGGAGCAGCCTGGAGCTCCTCACCAAGGGTTTAATCATTTACCAGTGGATGGGGATGCTGAAAAACAGAGCCAGGTAATTCCTGATCAATACCAGACTCTGATTCAGCCGTGTGGGCTCAGGAGAAACGGGGGCACGTGGTCTGGATCTCTCCCAGTCAGAGGAAATTACGGCACAGAGAGTTTATAGAAAGAGGAATAAAATCGTCCTGGAGTGTTCTCATTGCAAGCTGCTCTCTGTACCAGGAAAAGACCATTTTTATCCAGGAGGCACCTTGCCTGCCAGCTGAAATCACACCACGCCGCGCTGCTCGGGCGCAAATCGTCCCGAGGGGTTTTCCAAGAAGGGGTTTTCCAAAGCCTGCGGTGCCTGCAGCTGCCGCCCGGCAAAAGCAGCCGCGCCCGGCCCGTCCCTGCGAGCTGCAGTGCGGGATTTTGCCATCAGATGGCAAAGCAGCGACGGGGAATAGCGGGAGGCACCTGCCGGAGGATGCCGCAGCCGCGGCAGGGGCACTGGGGTGGCCGTGGGGCCAAAATTGGAGCTTTGGTGTGGGATTGGGCTCGGCCCGGGAGCGGGTTGTGGGTGCTGGGATGGGCGGATCTGCCTGGTGGGGGATTTTCCGTCCCCGGGTGAGGCTGAGAGGGAGCCACGGGATCGGGAGGGATTTGGGGCGGAAGCTGGTTTGTGTGGGTTCCAAGGGTGTTTCAGCCCAGCCGTGCCCAGGGTTGTGCAACAACCCAACAGTGCCCGTCCCGGAGCGACTGCGGTGCCACAGGAGCCGCCCGGGAGCTCCCGGGACGTGAGCAGGGCACTCTGCTTCCGGCACCGAAACCCCGCTCCTCCGAGGAAGTCGTGACTTCGCCTCACAACAACAACCCAGAAGGGCCCATCCGGGGCATCACACCCAGTAAAAAACCACAAACCAACCCCAACCCAAGGCCAAACAGCTGCCGGAGATAGCTGGGCTCAAAGGGCAGTGCCCGCAGCAGGTGACAGGTGATTTTATGTTGTTTTGCTGCCACTTGCCATAAGGAAATTGTTTTCTCCTCCAGCGAAACTCACGCCCATCGATCGCCGCCACGAGGGCGGTGATAGCGGGGATCCCAGGCGGAAGCACTGCCGCTCTCCTACCTGAATGGCTGCTAAAAATAGGACTGAACTCAGCCACCGGCCCGGGTATAAAAAGGCACCTCCCAGGGGAGCCCGCGATCCCTCAGCACCCGTGGCCCAGGAGCTGCTCTTGACACACGTCCAAAGGCGCAGAAATCCTGATGGAAAGGTAAAAACCAACCCAGCAATTAAACAATGTTGTGGTCAATGGATTGGAATCAGAGTAGGATGGAGGTCGTGGCTTTGCCGTGATAAAATTCCGTGGAATGATTTATTATTGAGTGTTTGGTGGGCCTCGGTGTTGGCTTGGACGAAGGAAATTTGCCTTTTTGGCCCCAAAAGCAGGCCGAGGTGGGGTGGGTGGGCGTGCTGGGTGTTGTGATGAGGAGATTTGGGTCTGAGCAGAGGCTGATCCCCAGCCCCAGGGTGCTTTGTAGGGCCAAGTGTGCCGGATTTCGGTGCTGCTTCCCCGTGTGCTGCTCAGTGGTGGAGAAGCCTGGTTTGGGTCTGGTTCTTTGAAGGGTGAAATTGGTTTTGGAGGTAAAACCAGCACGAGGCACCATCTGGCTCTCTGGTTTTCCAAGAGCAGCATCTTTGGTTGAATCTTGCTTGGAAAAGTAGAGAAAAAGGGTGATGGGAATGGCTGGGATTGGTGCTTCGAGCTCCGTTCACAGCCCTGTGCTGGTGGGCGCTCACGGAAGGGCTGGGCTGTCACAAGGTGACCGAGGTTATTGCAGGAGCCCACAGCCCTTGGCCTTTCCAGGGGCTGGAAAGATTTTTAGCAGCCAACTCTTTAAGGGGAAATACTCTAAATTCTGGGTTCTGTGGCTCACCGGGTGCTCCTGGGGTGTTATTTTTCATCTCAGAGTGGGAACACAGCCATGGGATAATGGGACGGTGTTGGGCGATGTCCTCGCTGGATGGACCCCCCCGGTGATGACCAAGCCCCCCTCTGGCCATGCCCTGCCCATCTCCCCCCTCTGCACAGTTTCGGTTCCTTTATCAGCGGGTCTGTGGTTGTAAAACCCCACGTGGGCCGTCTGCAGCAGGAGCACTCCGATAACGGCCATAAAACCGACTGATCATTAACCAGGAGCACAAACAGCCCCAGCCCACCCACTGCACCCCCGGGCGCCAGAAAGGGGGAAGTTTCCATCGGGAGGTTTCCACCAGGAGGTTTCCACCAGGAGGTTTCCATCAGGCCCAGCCTGGCTGTGCAGTGGCCCCGGAAAGGCAAAAACCAGACTGAAAATGTTGTTTTTCTCCACAGCAGCACGCGGACTCCGGCTGCGGAGATGGCTCCGTGGGATGTGGGGAGGCAGCCCTCGGGCAAGATCCTCTCCCTGGACAGGCAAGAGGCCAAGAAAGTGCTGGAGATTTATGTCAAGCGCTCACTGAGCTGCCACGAAAACTCACTGGCGGCCAAGAAAACCTTCCAGGAGAAAGGCAGAGGGCAAGGGAGGAAAATGGACGGGCTGCAGCGGTCAGAAAGTGATTTCTGCGCCTACTCATGTGCCAAAGCCAACCCCAGGAAGGACCAGGAGGAGAGACTCAAAACACCAGACCTGGAAGAGGCTTTGGATGATGAGAGCAAAGCTCCCCAGGAGGTGCCTAAAGAGGGGATGAAGCCCAAGAGGAAAGGCACAAAAAGCTCTTCCCAGGGCAAAACGCAACACTCGGGTTCCAAACCAACCTGGCTGAAAAGTTTCTTAAATCTCTTCTTCAAGAAGAGCCCTGAGGAGCAGAAGGAAAATGCAGGGCAAAAAGTGAAGGAGAAAGATGGCAAAGCTCCTCAGGGCTCCAAACCAGAAGGAGCCAAAAAGCACAGAGTGGACTCAAACACGTCCCCGGTGTCGGGCAGAGCCCTGAAGAAGAAGCCCAGCCTCAAGAAGGTTTTCTCCCTGAAGAAGCACGGGGAGGAGGAGCGGGGAGAGCCGGGATCCGGGGCAAGGAGCAAACGCCCGAGCTGCCTCCCCCTGCGGCACGTCCTGGCCCCGGCCCAGCCAGGTGGGACTCCCACCCCAACCCCAACCCCACCCCTGACCCACCCCTGCACCGGCGGGATCCCCGCTGGGCTTCCCTGGGGAAATCCATCCTGTTCAGTGCTGGTCTCTAACCTCCTCCCAGGGTTTTCTGGGGCCTGGGATAAGTTTTGGAGACTCCAATCCCAACCTGCTGCTTGGGAAGGGTTGATCTGCTGCGCTTTGAGCATAATCACCCCAAATTGGCAGTAACCACCGAAGCACAAGTTTTCCCCCTCTGGCAACCGAGGGTCATGGTGGTTTAGTTCGAACCTGCATTTCAGACCCGAGATTAGATCCTAAGCCACTCCAGGGCACGTTAAGCTGCTTGAGATCCGCCTTGGGGACGGGCGCGGGCAGCTGGCGCGGCACAGCCCGCGGGACACCGCCCCACCCCAGCCCTTCCCATGCCAAAACGCTGCCGAGGGCATTTCTGAGGAGCTTTGGCGGATTCAGGGCAGGTTACAGCCGCTTCCTTCGCCTTGGGAATGCACTAATCTGGGCTGGGCACCGGCACTGACACCGGCACTGACACCGGCACCGACACCGGCACTGACACCGGCACCGACACCGGCACCGACACCGGGATTCCGGTCACTGCTGCGGCCGCTTTGCCCTGTCCGTCAGTGCCATCCAAACCTTCCCTCACCTGTGTCCCTGTGTTTGTGTCCCGCAGAGGCGGAGCGGCCCGAGGGGTACTACACCCAGGTGTCAGAGGAGATCGGGCTGATCGTGCAGGGCAGCGAGCGCCGGGGGAGCGCAGCAGGAGCACGGGGGGAGCCACCGGAGCCACCCGGAGCCGATGGGGTCGGTGAGTGTCGGCCTTGAACGCAAACGAGCACGAGACTCGTGTCCTGTATGGGATCCACCCCTGCTCCAATCCTGATCCTTCAGGATTCCGTGACCCCGAGAGCTGGATGAAGATTTTGCAGGAGATATTCAGCATCAGGGTTTGACTGGGGCAAAGGGAAATTCACAGAATCCCAGAACGGCTTTTGGGTTGGAAAGGACTTTAAAGAACATCTCATTCCAGCCCTGCTGCCATGGGCAGAGTCACCTTCCACTAGACCAACAAAAGACAAAATTCAGAGGCAGGAGAGCATTTTTGCTGGCTGAGGGTAACAAGGCATTTGGCAATAGGTTAAAATGGGTTTTGAAGGATGGAAGCGGATAAACACTGCTCAAGGAATTTTTCCTGGGGACTAAACAGAGCATCTGGCTGTGTGAGGCTTGGAGAGAGGGCCGGAGGTAACCTGGTGTGTCTCTCTGCAGATGAAGCCATCAGGAGAATCGTAGCCCTGCTCCGGAGCGCAGGAGATGAGCTGGACAGGAAGGTGAGAGGAGAGCTGTGGGCAGCTGGGCTGAGAGAATGGGGGCCAGGCTGTAAAATAAACACAGCACCACCATCCACTTCCCCGGGGCAGGAAAATGCTCGGTAAAATCAAGGAAATGACAATTTTCATTCCTGGCCTGGGTGTGACCGTGGCTGTCTGTCTGTCTGCCGCCAGCTGCCGTCCTGGTGCACAGTGATGGCATCAGCACGAGGGTGACAGGTGACCCTCCCTCATGGTGTGCACTCGCTTGTGTCCCGGCAGGTGCGGGAGGACGCGCGGCTGCAGTCGTTCTTCAGGGACATGTCCTACAGCTCCTTCAAGAGCCTGGCCGACGCCTACGTGCAGCGGGAGCTGACGGCCAGCAGGCCCAACATCAACCCCCACGAGATCCAGTTCGCCTACACCGTCCATCTGACGGCCACGGTGGCGGGGATCTGCAGCCAGGCCGTGAACAGGATCATGGGCTTCGGCACGCGCTACCTGGAGGATTCCTTCGCGCCCTATGGCAAAATCCTCCAGGTGAGGAGGGGGATGAGCCTGGGGCCGAGCTCTTGGAGCCTGGGGCTGAGTTCATAGAGACAGGGGCTGAGCTCCCGGAGCCTGGGGCTGAGCTCCCGGAGCCTGGGGCCGAGCTCCTGGAGCCTGGGGCCGAGCTCCCAGAGCCAGGGGCTGAGCTCCCAGAGATGGGGGCCGAGCTCACAGAGCCGGGGGCTGAGCTCCCGGAGCCTGGGGCTGAGCTCACAGAGCCGGGGGCTGAGCTCACAGAGACGGGGGCTGAGCTTCCAGAGCCTGGGCCTGAGCTTCCAGGGCCTGGGGCCGAGCTCCTGGAGCCTGGGGCTGAGCTTCCAGGGCCTGGGGCTGAGCTCACAGAGCCTGGGGCTGAGCTCCCGGAGCCTGGGGCCAAGCTCTTGGAGCCTGGGGCCGAGCTCCCAGCTCCAAGTCAGGGTAAATGCCCGGGGAAGCCGTGGCTGCCCCGCTGTGGAAGTGTCCAAGGCCAGGCTGGGCAGGGCTTGGAGTGTTATAAACGATCTGCCAATTAATAATTAAAAAGGGTTTTATTAAAAATAAATTTAAAAGGTGACAATCAGAGACCAAATTGGCGATCCGCCAAATTAGCTACAAAACAAAGGGAACAGGGCTGGGTGCAGGGGTAGCCAGAGGCACACGCCCCAGGGCTCCTGCAGCCGATTTTATCTCTCCTGGGTGTCAATCAGGAGCCTTTGGTACATTAATCTAATCCTGGGCTCTGGGGTCCCTCGCCCACCCTCAGAGGTGGGCAAAAGGTACCCCAGGGTGTTCTGAGTGGGCAGAACTAATCAACCCAGCCCAAAGGGCATACCTGCCCTTTGGGCTGGGTTGATTAATTGTGCCCACTCAGAACACCCTGAATTATGAAATTAATTTTGATTGATGTCCTGATTGACACACAGAGAGAAGTTTCTGGAGAAACCCCGGGTTCAGCCATTTATTCCCATTTATAATAATTGAACATAGAAACCAATTACAAATCCAAAACCTTATTTTAGCCAGACAGCCAACAGGTGGAAAAACAGAACTTAGCAACAATATAAAACAGAACTGGGGTGAAAGATTTCTTAAACATTTATACCCCATTAACTTAATGAACTCATTTCAACAACGTGAAAGCCAACTTTTTAATATTTGTAACAGGAGCAACCTGGGGCAGTGGAAAGTGTCCCTGTCCATGGCATGGGTGGGACTGGTTGAGCTTTAAAGGTCCCTTCCAATCCAAAGTATTTCATGATTCTAAAATGTTCCCTCCTGTCCCAGCAGCAGAGAGAAAAGCTCAGGACAGACCACTGCGACAGCCCGGACTGACAGCGGCTGCTGCCAAGGGCCTGCGGTGCCTGCGAAGCCGAGGATGAAGATTTAGCGGTGGGAGGACAATCCCTGGTGGTGACCTGGCTGTGGGGTGAACTTCTGAGCCGTGGATTTAAACCCTGTTAAGGAAAACCCCCGGGACAGTGTCAGCAGGGTGAAATGCCTAAACTCCACCTGGCTGGGGGGAAAGAGTCTAAAATCAGAGCCCAGATTTCCCCCGTGTTTGTATTTCAGCTCCTGCCAAGAGCTTGTGCTGAACCTCAGGGGTTGTTGCTGTTTGTGTACATGTATTTATTTACCTGCTTCTCTAAATGTTTCTGTGAATGTACAACATAATTTTTTGTAGTTTGTGCTACCAGCCAAGAATCCAGTTGGGAAAAAAATCTAAAACTCAAATAAATTGGTGCCTAAATGCCAGCCAGGCTTGTCTGCTGGGTGTTGTGTTAGAGATGGAATCATGTTTGCTTTGCTCCAGCTGCTGTGGGCTGCTCCTTTCCAGCCAAATTCCAAGTGGCACAAGGGACTCTCGGAGCAGAGACACAGCATTGTCCTGCCATTTTTACAGTTTATAGGCCTTCCTTTTCCAGCAGGAGGAGATTTACTGCCCAAAGCAGCTTGATCCGACACCAAGAACTGGGTAAAGCTCATTCCCCAGCGGTGCAGGAGCTGTAGCGTCCCCGGGGACTGAGGGGATTTGCAGCTGCCGGGGTCTCACCTAGGAGCTCTAAGGAGATGTGAAATGTCAAAGCGATTTAAACCCTAATCACTGGGAATGTTTCCAGCTAATCTTCGCCCAGACCCCTAAGCAGGGCTGGGGATTAAGGCAGCTCGGGGCCGGGGGAGGTTTACCAGGGCTCAGAGTGGTGGCACCAGCAGGAGCATCTCCTCTGAGAGCTTGGACCTGGCCTGGGCTGAAGGAGATGAAGTTTTGGGGTTTGCACTGCCCAGGAGGGATGTTCTGGTGGGTTGAAGGTGATGGTGGTGACAAACAAACGTGTGGCTCTGTGTCACTGCCATGTGTGGGGTGACAATCCCCCTTGGGGAGTGGTGACAGTCCAGGTCTGCCCAGCGCCTCCTCTCCGGGAGGATCCGACCTTCCTGGTCCTTGTAAAACCCAAAGGAAACGAAAATGGAGAAGCAGAGCCCTCGCAGGACAGAAGCAGCCGCTCCCCACCCAGACCCACGTCCCCAGAGCCCTCAGGGCCGTGTTTGATGGGCACAGGGTGGAGCCACCTGAGCCCCAAAGCCCCCAGAGCTGCGTTTGATGGGCACAGGGTGGAGTCACCTGAGCCCCAAAATCCTGGGGGCTGCGTTTGATGGGCACAGGGTGGAGTCACCTGAGCCCCAAAATCCTGGGGGCTGCGTTTGATGGGCACAGGGTGGAGTCACCTGAGCCCCAAAATCCTCGGGGCTGCGTTTGATGGGCACAGGGTGGAGTCAGCGGCTGCCGAGGGAGGGGGCGCCTTGCAGGGGCTCCATCTAATTTAGCCCGGGGTAATTAGAAGCGTGAAAAACATGAAAAACATCAAATCCCACTCCTGGCTCCTGCCAACAACAAGCGCAGCGTCAGCACCGCGATTCCTTCTGGCAGGGAACCAAGCCGGGGGAATTTTACTGTGGGAGAAAGCGAACCCGCCCTCGCTGTTTGCAACAGTCCCGACATTCCCGTTCCCTGCGCAGAGCCCGTGGGGCTGTGCCGGGCTGGGAGCGGGGCTGGCTGGGCGAGCTGGCGCTGGGGCTGTGCTGGGGATGTGGTTGGAGGGTCACAGGATGCCCCAATTCGTTTGTTTTGCACCTCAGCCCCTGCGGTGCCGGGGATGGGCTGGGATTTGCGCGGAGCAGAGAAGGGCTCTGTCTCCTCGCTGACTTCCCCATGGAAAGTCAAATCTCCCGTGTCCCAGGGGATATCGTCTCCCATCAGCACGCGGGACGCTCCTGCCGGGTGAAACACCGGAGAGGAGCACTCCCAGTCCCTTCTCCTGCGCTATTCCCGGTACCTCAGCGGAACCAAACTCCCTCCTTCTCCGCTCTCTGGACCTTCTCCCGCCCATCGGGGCAGCCCTGCCGGGGGAACAAAGAGCCGAACCTGCCCAGCCCCTTGCACGGGAGGCTCCTGCTCCCAAAAATCCCAACCCAATGCGCAGGGATGCTGCTCCGGCAGCGGATAAGGTCGGGAGCAGCCACAGCTCAGCACCCCAGGGCTGGCGGCTTTTGGAGCCCAGGTGCCTTCCCCTGAACGATTCCAGCACCTCGGATTAACCTCCTGGTTATAAAATTGGGACCTGATTGCCTGCGGCCACTGAAGATATTAAGAAGGTTTTAAAGAAGGGCGAGTTGTCAGCGCTGGGGGTTTGAGCCGTTTCCAGCTCTCGGCATTACCTTCATCCTCCCCTGAACACCCTGTGGTGGCTTCCCACAGCCAAGACAATCGCCTCGCACGAAAATCCCTGGCTCACGGACGCGGCCATCTGGGCTCTGATCCTGCCGGGGCACAGCACGGCCCTGCACAGCCCCCAGCCCGCCCGGGGCTCGCTGAGAGCCGGGGGTTTGCTCCCCACACCATCCCGGGCTGCTGCCGGCATCCCGCGGCTCCGGAGCCTCAGTTCCCGCTAATCCTGCCTGAAGGGGGGAGATCAGATTAGACAATCAGCCCGGCACTTAACGAGCCAATTAATGCAAAATTTGCCGTCGCTAAGAGGATGATGACAAGGTTTCATCTCATGGGAGCGTGGCACCGAGCCAGGCAGGACGATCCCTCCTGGATGCTGTCCCGGGCCGTGGTGAGGGCGCAGGGGAGGTTTGGGCCCTCCTGGAGAAGCCCCCGTGGCTCAGGGCAGGGCAGAGCCGTGTGAGGACAGGGCAGAGCCGTGTGAGGACAGAGCAGGGGGTTCCCAAGGTCCCATGGGATCATTTATAACTTTCCCAAACCTCGGCAGCCAGGGCTGGGCGCGGCGGAGGAGGTGCGAGCCCTGAGCGCAGCGGGAGCATCCATCCCGCACCTCTTTGTGCGGAGCCTGTGGGACTCCCCGCGGGCCTGGGGCGAACAATAGGAACAGTTAATGCCCAGGGAGCACGGGAACAGCTCATTCCGGCTCAAACCCTCGTGCTCTCCCAGCGCCCTGGCGTGTCCGGACCAGCCACAGCAAGAGGTGATGCTTTTGTCCTCCGTGAACTTGCCAGCGCTGCAAGAAAATCCTTTAAATGAAGGGATCTGCTTTGCCAAGGGCTGGAGCAGCCAGTGGCATGAATCACCCAGATCAAAGCTTTGATATCTCCGGGAGGCTGGGGAGAGGCTGGGACGTGTGGGAGACTCACCCAGCCAGGGGATCATGTCAGACACTGGAAAGACAAGAAATGAGGGGCTCCGGGAAGGCTGTGATCGAAAAGCCCTGGTTCAGGCAGTTTTCCATCTCCAGGATAATCCCATTAATTATTAGATGTATCTTGGAGCTGGCAACTTCCTCCTGTGTGTCCAGAGAGCCCCAGAGAGCAGCCCTGGCTGTGCTGGGACATTTTCCTGGGGGTTCCAGGCAGTGCCCACCTGCTCGTGGGCAGCTCCTGGTGACACCTGAACCCTGGGACATTCTGCATGTCACTGTGGGGGACTCTGCTCCCCATTCCTGTCATGGGGACACACTGATGGCCGGACAAAGCAGGGAAAAATGCATGAAAATTTGGGGTGAAACGGCACTGCAAAGGTGCTATCGGGATGCTGGGATCATCCTGTGGTTCCCTGGGCTGTCCTGGCACACACACAGAGCCTTGCTCCTTTCCCACATGCCCACATCGTGCTGCACACGCAGCCCTGACTCGAACCCACGGAATGTTTGTGCAGCTCTGTGGATTTGGACAACAGAAACGACACAATATTTACCAGTAATTAATAAATACATCTGTTAAAATGGCAATTTTTGTTCTGTACGTTGGCAGCAGCATTGGATCGTTAAGGCTGAAAAGACAAGAAATCCACTGCATTTCCCCCTGGGTTTTTGACTACCCCCCGGGCAGTGCAGACAGCCCAAAGGCAGCTTGATTTTGGTTCAATAACCACAGGTTTGGGGAACGTGGTGCTGCTGTAGGGCTTTACTGAGAGGGGAGGGAGAAACAAATCCAGCTCTTTGGGTTTTGTCTCCTGCCAACAATATCCAAGAGTCAGGCAGGGGCAAAGCCCTCCCGACAGGGAGCAAATATAAGGAATATTTCCAAACCGAACCCGACGTAACGCCCTGCATCCACCCCTTGTGTAACACCCTCTGCCTTTAAGTGTCTTATACAAGCCTTTACTCACTCCGTGCTGAGCTGTGCCTAAGCTGGGATTGATGGAGAATCCTATTTAGGAAAACACCCTTTGATGAGGGAAGCACGAAGCAAAGAGGAATTTTTGCACGGATGTTTCCAGGAGCGGCGGGCGCAGGAACGCCGGGACCCTCTCCGGGAGGGCTGCTGGGGCACTGCAGACCCCTTGGTGTGAGAGGGGAGCCCTGATTCAGCCCTGAGCACCCGAGCTGGCTGTGGTTGAGGATTATAAGAGCTGTTTTGATCAGGGGAAAATTTCTGTTTTTAGCACAGGCGGCAATTAAAATAGCTCACGAATCTTAACGCCTCGGGGAGCTGTCATAAAAGGAGGCAGAAAATCCATCTTCTGGACTCCTCTGCAGCCAGAGATGAGCCTGGAGACAGCAGAGGAGAAGAGAGCCTGAGGTTCACCTGGTGAAGAAGGACAAACCGAGACCTCGATCAAACCCCTGCCTTGATCCCGGGATGGCTGTGGAGGATCTCCGGGCTTCCAGCACCCCTTTCTCGCTCTCCTTCTCGGGCAGTGGCTTCCTGGCCCTCTACCAGGTTGGGGTGGTGCAGTCCCTGCTGGAGTTGGCTCCCGAGCTCCTCAAGTCCGCCTGCAAAGTCTACGGCTCCTCGGCCGGCTCGCTCATCGCTGCCGCCGTCGTGTGTGGCGTCGGCCTCGGTAAGAGAACCTCGGCCTCGGTAAGGAAACCACGGCCTCGAGGCGCTTTGATTCCATAACCCGGGGCTGTGATTCCACAAACCCAGGGTGGTTCCACAAACCTAGGGGCTTTTTTTCCATAAACCCAGGAGCTTTGTGTCCATAAACCCAGGAGCTTTGTGTCCATAAACCTGGGCACTTTGGTTCCATAACCCCAGAGGCTTTTATCCCATGAACCCAGGGGCTGTGGTCCCATAAACCCAGGGGCTTTTGTCCCATAAACTCAGGGGCTTTGGTTCCATAAACCCAGGGACGTTTTTTGCATAAACTCAGGGGTTTTGGTTCCATAACCCAAGGGCTGTGGTTCCATGAACCCAGGGGTTTTGGTTCCATAAACCTGGGGACTTCTTTTCCATAAACCCAGCGGCTTTTGTCCCATAAACCTGGGGACTTCTTTTCCATAAACCCAGCGGCTTTTGTCCCATAAACCTGGGGGCTGTGGTTCCATGAACCCAGGGCTGATGGGGGCGGTGGGGCTGGTGGAGCTCTCCTCGCTCACGAGTTGTTACAGAAGCCCGAGGTGTTGCTGCGTTTGGCAGCCAGCGCGGCGCAGTTTGGGGTGGTGGCGGCTGAAAAAGCCGGTTCTCACAGCGTGAGCGTTCTCTGGCTCGGCTGGTGGGCAGAAATCACCGGGGAAATCTGGCTGCACCTGTATTCCACTGGCTGCTGTTCCTGCTCCTGCTGGAGGAGCGGATCTCCTGCCCTTCTGCTCTGAGGGGTGCTGAGACGTCCCAAAATCAGCCTGTGCAGCTCCAGGGGCTGGATTTGCCCATGGAAAGCCCTCTTTTCTCTAAGGATCAGGTTTCTTGGGATCCTCAGCTACAGGTGGCTGTCACACCGGTACCTCTAGACCTGACAGCCTGTTTGTGTGGCACTTTGGCTTATCCCACTCGACCTCCCCAGAACAAGGGAAGATGTGCAATTCCCACCTCCAGGTGCACCTTTCCTGTGGCCAAAGCTCAGGGGCTCCTCAGCAGGATATTCCTCAAGGAACAGCAGCCTGCTCCAACCCGGGGCTGGGATTTCTCTCGTTGCTGCTAAAGAGGTTTTCCTCTGACCCTCTTTCATCAGTGTGGAAACAGGCCCCTCTAGCAGCGAGATCCTCCATGTGTAGAATTAATTCAGAGTAGTTAATCCACTTTTAATAATCACATCGTCCCATATTTCCAATTAGTGCCCATGTGTAAACAAGTGTACACAAGATTTAAGGCTCTGAAGGCTGATCCAAGCTCTGCTCCAAGCAGTGGGGACATTCTGGAGGAGCAGAGGGTTTTAGGGACCAAATAAAGATGGAGGAAGCCGGGAGGGAACACACAGTTCCCAAAACCTCTGGTGGATGCTGGAACTGTTCTGCTGCAGCTAAAAATAATCCAAAACATTGGCAAATATGTTTAGACAAGGCAGAAAGGAACATTTCTGCCCACATGGGGATGAACTCCTCTGCAAATAAGCAAGGGCCCCCAAATCTCTGATTGCTCCTGTTGCTGTGCTGGATGGAGCTGGAGCTGTACAAACACTTCTGGTCTTGCTGGGGGCACCAGCCCTGAACGTGGCATCTGCTTCCCTGGGGGTAGAAGGCACCATCCCCTCAGAGGGGCTGAGATGATCTTGAACCCAAAGTATCGTCCCCAGAGGAAGAAAAGACGTTTTGGATGGTGATGACTCTGCTTAGGTTACTAACAAGGAAAATGAATGTGGCACAAACGCGGTCACACTCGTCCTGGGGACGGAAGGGGCAGAAGGAAGGTGGAAGGGGTGTTTGGTGTCCCACGGGGGGGATACTCGGGTGCCCGTCCCCTGTCCCGGGCTGGGTGAGGAGTTCTGAGCTCCCAGAGCCAGGCTGTCCCCTGTGACCCCACTGGTGACCCCCACGGGGACATGCTGGCACCACTGTCCACGCAGGGACAGTGACATCGCTGCCAGGCTCATCCCTCACCCGCTCCGTCCAGAGCCACAGCCCGCAAAGCCGCGCTCGGCTCTCACCTCGTACCCGGCAGCTTTTGGGAAGATTTTCGGTGTTTTCTCCCATTTTCAGGACACAGAGCAGCCAGACAGTGCCCCGGGGGTGCCCCACCGCCCTGGAGGCCCGGCAGTGTCGCCATCCCCTCCGTGCGAACCCGCCCGGCGTTAATCGCCGCCCCGCACGGCCTCGGCAGCCGCTCAAACCCACGAGATCTCCCCTCTTAATGCCTGCGCGGCTCCAGGTGCCCTCGGGACACTCCCCTAATCCGTCTGTCTGTCCGCACAATCCCCTGAGGCCGCACGGAAACCTCTGCCCCTCCAAAGCCTCGGGCCGGCGCAGGGTCCCGGGAGCCCAGTGGGTGCCAGGGCAGCTCCGTGCAGCCCTTGGGTGCTGGATGAGCTTTCACGGCAGGAGTTTAACCCCACGGCCGGGATATTCCCCCAGGCGAGCTTCCCACTCAGCAGAGGGACCAAATTCCCGCAGGGGCTCAGGCTGCCCGCAGGGTTTGCTGCGCTCCTCTTCCTCCCCATCCCTGCGGAACCTTTAAAACCCGGAGCCTCCCGAGCCCTCGGCCGGGGCTCTGCTCCTTTAACCCGGCTCCCGGGATGCGCAGACACAGCCGTGGCTCTTAACGCCACCCCGGGGGAGCTCAGGTGAGCCGGGAATCCCAGCAGTGCGGAGCCACGACAGCCGGCTGGGCTGGCGGGAGAGCCCCGAGCAGAGGAGGTGCCCCTCGTCCTCACCCGGGAGCCAGCCCAGCTCCCTGTGTGGGGCTGCCCCTGTGGAAAACCGGGGTGGAAGGCAGGAAGGTGTTCTGCAAGTCACAGTGCCATGGGTAACTCAGTGCCATGGATAACTCTGCCATGGATAACTCTGCCATGGATAACTCTGCCATGGATAACTCAGTGCCATGGGTAACTCAGTGCCATGGATAACTCGGTGCCCTGGATAACTCAGGGCCGTGGATAACTCTGTCACAGATAACTCAGTGCCCTGGATAACTCGGTGCCCCCTCCTGTGGCTTTCTGGAGCCTTTCCCTAATCCCCACCTTGAGGAACATCCTGAGGCCCCATCTCTGGCACAGATGGGGATTTCACCAGTGGGGTCACACAAGGACACGACGTCCCTTGAGAACATTATGGGGGTGAAGCCCCCCTTTCTNTGGATAACTCAGTGCCATGGATAACTCAGTGCCATGGATAACTTGGATAACTCGGTGCCATGGATAACTCTGACATGGGTAACTCAGTGCCATGGATAACTCAGTCTCACAGATAATTCAGTGCCATGGGTAACTCAGTGCCATGGATAATTCAGTGCCATGGATAACTCAGATAACTCAGTGTCACAGATAACTCAGTGTCATGGATAACTCGGTGCCCTGGATAACTCTGTCACAGATAACTCGGTGCCCTGGATAACTCAGGGCCGTGGATAACTCTGTCACAGATAACTCAGTGCCCTGGATAACTCGGTGCCCCCTCCTGTGGCTTTCTGGAGCCTTTCCCTAATCCCCACCTTGAGGAACATCCTGAGGCCCCATCTCTGGCACAGATGGGGATTTCACCAGTGGGGTCACACAAGGACACGACGTCCCTTGAGAACATTATGGGGGTGAAGCCCCCCTTTCTGCCCTGCCACAACGTCCCCCACTGTAGAAGCAGCGTCATCCTGGGGTGACACAGAGGGGCTGCAAGCATCTTTATTTGTGTGCAGTGTTAAAAACAGGATTTAAAATCTATCAGTGCAGCAGGGATGTTGACTTTCCCTCCACCTTTCCCTCTGCCTCTGTTTCAGATGACCTGAAGGAATTTTTCTTTGCCCTGGCAACTGAAGTCAGGAAAACCATCCTGGGCCCCCTCTCTCCCAAGTGCAGCTTGCTGGCCAACCTCAAGGCTGTCCTGCAGCGGATGCTGCCGGAGGATTCCTACCTGCTGGCCTCGGGGCGGCTGCACATCTCGCTGACGCGCGTGGTGGACGGCCAGAACGTCATGGCCTCGGAGTTCAGCTCCAAGGAGGAGCTCATTCAGGTACAGAGACATCCCTGTGGTGCCCGGGGTGCAGAGACCCGAAGTGTTGGTGGCTTTAAGTGCCCTGTTTTCTACCCGAGATGGACAGAACGTCAGGAGGCTCCGCCAGAGCCCTGCTCCCACCACAACGGGCTCCGTGAGCTTGGGGCAGGGAGGGAGATTTGAGTTCCAGGATCAGATGGAACAAATCGTGCTAAAAAAGCAGCAGGTTTGTTTCCAGCCTCCTGCAGCTGATGTCGGGGCTCTAATAATGACTTTGCCAAGAACCCTGTCACTGCTGGTGTGACCTCCCAGCTCTCCCCACGGGTCTCTCCTCAGCCCAGTCCCTCTGGCCGTGGTTTTCCTCGTTGCCTCAGCACTTTCGTGAGAGGAAAGAGCTGGACAAAGCTGCTGCTGGACAACAAGCAGCTCATTGACCATGAATTATCTGTGGGGGATAATCCCAGGGTGAAGCCCCAACAGAGCTGACCGTGAGGTCCTGGGTCCCGGGGAGACAGCAGAGGATGGCAGCTCCATGGAGATGTTGGAATTCACCCCGTGCTGCCTCCTCCAGGTGACCCAGGAGCTCGGGGTGCTCATTCCCAGCTGATGGGATGGGTGGAGAATGGCTGCAAATGCCCCAGCGGTGGCTGCACCACTGACAAATCCCCGCAGGGGGAGGATGCCTTGTGAGGGTGTCTTGGTTTTGTCCAAAAACCCGCAAAGATGGAAATCAGCCCCAAAGCTTCAGCTTGGCACCATCAAAGGGCAGCGTTGGACACAGATATGTAGATTTACAACTATTGATCCTGGCAGATATAAAATTAAAAAGTGCAGCATTGTGCCCTGCTCCAGAGAAGCGTTTCCATTTTAATGAAATTCGATGTTTTCCTGCTCCAGAGAAGCATTTCCACTTCACTGCAATCAGATGTTTTCCCCTTCCTGAAGCCTTCCTTGCCACAGTCCCCAGCAAACCCAGGTGGCACCGACAGCCCGGCCCCAGACTTTGTCAAGGCTGAATTTTCAGGCACCAAGCCAACATTTTGTGCAGGAGAACTTGGAGAACACTGACTTCTGCAATCCCTCTCCTCCCCAGGCCCTCCTCTGCAGCTGCTTTCTCCCTATTTACTGCGGATTCATCCCTCCGTCCTACCGAGGAGTGGTGAGTGACGTTTCCATGGAAACACACACTGCCAGCAGGGTGTTCTGGGGTTGGGACTTCCTAGTCCCCTGAGGAGGGAGGGAAAGGTGTGTCCAGGCTTTTTCTCTAGCTGGTGGAGGATGATGAAGCCCTTCAGTTTATTCACCGCATCCTAAAACGATAGCTGGGTGGAATTGCCATCTGGAGATGGAGCCCTGTCCTGTTTGCCAAGGACTGAGTGGGGATGACCCAATCCCGCCTCGCAGGGCTCAAGAGAGATAAGAGGACGCCCACAGCGGGGACCTTGAGACACAGGGCAGTTCCCCTGGCTGCAGTGCAGGCTCAGCCCCTGGCTCAGGTGCCGACTTGCACGGCTCAGATACCGACAGCTCGTGGGAGGATCCTCCCCCAGCCCTGATTTCCATGCCCTGCCTGGCTGAGGGCAGGAGGAGCTCAGCAGGGTTTTCCAGTGCATCCACTCGCAGCGCTGGGGCAGCCACAGCTGCTCTGGGCACCCTGTGCCAGGGCCTCACCGCCCTCGCAGGGCAGGATTGCTTCCCAATATCCCATCCAACCCTAAGGGCAGTGGGAAGCCAGGAAGCCATTCCCTGTGTCCTGTCACTTGTCCAAACTCCCTCTTCAACTCTCTTGGAGCCCCTTTAGGCACTGGAAAGATCTCTCAGGTCCCTGGAAATGCTCAAGGCCAGGTTGGACACAGCTTGGAGCACCCTGGGACAGTGGAAGGAGTCCCTGCCCAAGGCAGGGGTGACACTGGAGGAACTTTAAGGTCCCTTCCCACCCAACTCATCCCAGGCCTGTGATTGCTGTGAGGCCCCTCTGCTCTGTGATTTCATGAACATTTAATTCCATCAGCTGCAGCTTCCAGCCCCACTGAGGTGGGTGGTAAATCCAGGTTCCTTTTGGATCAGAGCAGTTGACATTTTCCTTGCCCTGTGAGCAATCCCCCAGGGATCTGCAGGCAATTATTAAACATGGCAGCCCTACTGCTCCAGCTCAGGACTTGAAAGTTATACAGCACTGTGCATTCAGTGGCTCTTGACTGCCAAAAATTTTTGTACAAAGATTTGTGAAGGAGAATAATTGTATTTCTATTTTAATAACTGCTGTGGATTGCAGCACCTGGCCGGGGAGCTGGCTGGGTGCCACAGGCANCAAACCAAACCCAACCAAACCAAACCAACCCAACCAAACCAACCTAAACCCAACCAAACCAAACCAAACCAAACCCAACCAAACCAACCAAATCAACCCAAACCAAACCCAACCAAACCAAACTCAACCCAAACCCAACCAACCCAACTCAACCCAAACCAACCCAACCCAAACCAAACCAATCCAAACCAACCCAAACCAAACCCAACCAAACCAATCCAAACCCAACTCAACCAAACCAAACCAAACCAAATCAACCCAAACCAAACCAATCCAAACCAAACCCAACCAAACCCAACTGTCCCTCTGCTCCTCCCCAGCGCTACGTGGACGGAGGTTTCACGGGCCTGCAGCCGGTGTCCAGCCTGGAGGAGCCCGTGATCACCGTGTCCCCCTTCACCGGCGAGCTGGACATCTGTCCCCGGGACTGCCCCGCCATCTTCTTCTGCTTCCAGATCTTCAACGGCAGCATCCAGATCTCCATAGAGAACCTGTGCAGGATCAGCTACGCTCTCTTTCCGCCCAGCACCATGGTGAGCCCTTCTCCCTGCTCAGTTTTGGTTAAAATATTGATGCTGCTCCTGCCTGCTCCAGAGTTCAGGTTCAGCTCAATCTCCACTGTTAATTAATGGGATTTCAAAAGGAGGGGGCAGCACCCCCTGGTTTTGCTGTACATTTTTGAGGGGACACTGATGGTTGGAGGGCTTGGGATGGGGTCCACAAAGGACCAGACAAAACCAGATCGTCTCGAGGGTCCCTTCCAACCCAAACCATTCTGTGTTTCTCTGACCGGTGCTTTGGTGCTTGGAAACCAATCCGTGCCCTCCAGAGTCACACAGCTCTGGACAGATCCTGTAGCACTGGGATCAGGGCTCGTTAGTGACCTCAAGTACTTCTCCTTGCAGGTCTTGAATGACATTTTCTCCCAGGGGTACCAGGACACCGCCCTTTTCCTGTACAGGAACAGTAAGTGGCACCCCAGGACCCGAGGGGCCCCTCCAAGAGTGACACAGACAAACCCCATCCCTTTCTCTCGTGTCTCCCAGATGCCTTTGGCTTTAATTACTTCGATGGCAACTTCCGCTTCGGCAGCACCTGTGGGAAGAACGACTCTGGACAATCCAGTGGGACACACCCCGGCCTGTACAGAAGGGTCCCTCAGTGCCTGAGCCCTTACTTCCTGCCAGGTACAGGATTTGGGGTGCTCGGCTTGGGTTTCGGGCCGCTGCAGCCTTCAAGAGGAGCAGTGTTATGTTTTAGACATTGCTGAGTTATTTATTACAGTCAATATTTCTGTTGTAGAGAGTGGCTCAAGCTGGACTCTGGCCTGGGCTCCAGTACCTGCCTGAGCTGGACAAGAGGAATTATTGCATTTATTTCATTGTTTGTAATTATTATAAATATTATTTATTTATTTCACTGTTTGTAATTCCTGCTCTTTATTTCCTTCTGTCGGGTGCAGGTTTGTGGAAGAAGGAGCAGGTGAGGGGACTGCAGGACCCTCTGGCCAAGGTCCTGCTGCAGCCATACAGGCTCCCAGCCTTGTTCAGGAAGGGGTAAGAACATCCAGCATTAGGGAAAGACCCAACCCAGGGGCTGTGCAGTGCTGGGGCAGCTGGAGGGACACACGGAGGGACTCGGTGCTCCCTGAAGGCGAGGGTGGGTATGGCTGACGGGAACACCACAGCATCTCCTGGGTATGGAGATGATTTTTTCAGTGTGGATTTACCATGAACAGCTTCCTTTTGCTGCCTTTATCCATCTTTAAACCCAGCCTGTTCGCTCTGCTTGTGCAGGGTGAAGAAGGTGTGGGGGCTGCTGGAAGGTGTCAGCTCCCTGCTGCAGCGGCTCCACAAGCTCCTCCAAGCCCTGGTGCCTGGTTTGCCCAAGAGAGCCGTGGACAGGAGGTGAGGGGCTGGGGGGCTGCAGACCCGGAGCACAGAGAGAGCAGGGAAACCTCTGGGAACCTCACCCGTGGGTCACTGATGCTGAGCGTGCCTAAAAACCCCAAATTTGGGGTAGCCCCCATAGAAAGTAGCTATTTTTTTATCCCCGTGATATTATTTTGATCTCTCCAAGGAGCTACAAACTGGCTTATTTGTATTGCAATACATTCGTGCTCCAGATATTTCTCTGCTGGGCTCTGTCCTGGCAGGACACCAGGCACATTCACCAAGATCCTGAGGGATGTTCTGGCACTAAACTCTCAAGGATTTAAGGCATAACCCCCCAAAATCTGCCTGTGAGTTCCCTCCTGTGCAGCTGCAGTGGTTTCACCCTGAGGCAGCTGCAGACTCCTGAGCTGTGGGAAAACCCTTTGGATCAAACATTCCCGGGGCTGCTCATCCCTGTCAGCACCCGACCCTGCCTCAGCTCTCCCCTTGTTCCCGCAGGTGACGAGGATGTCCCGGCAGGCCCTGGGGGTCTCCAGCGCTGCCTCGGGACGAGCTGGGCAGCACCAGCACTCACCAGCACGGCTGCTGGCTCTCCAGGGAATCCTTGGGAAGAGTTTTTCCTCAGAACCCGGCTGATTCTGTCTCCAGTGCTGCCGCTGCAGTGCCCCTGCTCAGGCCTGAGCTGCTGTTCCATGACAGCCGAGGCAAAGCTCCGCTGCTGCTCCTGGGACTTCCCCAGGATGCAGGGGCAGCTTCACCTGCAGAGCTCAGCCCAGCCCTTCCCTGCCCACTCCACCTCCTCCCACCAGCAGCACCCCTCCCCTGCTCTAGTGCAGATTACAGGGCGGGCATTTGCCAGGAAATGCCGTATTTTAAGTTTTCCTCCCACTCTAGAACTTTCAGAGAGATTCCTCAGAGAGAGAGAGAGGAGACTTAGGGAGCATCACGCTGGGCAGGAACTAATTTTTCTACAGTTCCCTGAAGTTTTTTTAACCAATTATCAATCCTTGAGCTTCACAGCTCCCCATGGCCCTGCTCCTCCTGCCTGTGGAGGTGGGAGTGCACCTGGATCCCCTGGAACTTGTGCAGAAGGACGGAGAAACCTCAAGATTCACGTCCCACTGCCTCCGAGTCCTGCATCTCCTGACATTTCACAGAGAAATGAGTTCTTTTCCTGCAATTGTCTATTATCCACAGCCACACCCAGAGCACGGCCCAGGCAAACACGCCCTGTCCCACTGCGCTGGACACAGAATTAATTGGCAGCACTCTTTAATTATCCCCAATCCGTGCTGCACGGCAGAGGCTGTGGATCGGCTTTGCCCCAGCTGTGTCTCCCCCGTTTGTTGGTTCCCAACAGGCAAGAAATGGATCTGCACAGCAGCAGCTGTTAATTGGAGTAAATATCCTGTTCAGCTGCAGAAAGGGAAATGGAACAGGGGGAACTTTCATCCGAAGGGCCTTGAGGACTGCAGGAGTGAATGTGGGGAGTAGCTGAAGGCAGCTTTGATGTAACCAGGCCCAGAGTTAACTGTGAGTGCTGCGTGAGGGATCAATATCCTGTGTTCTGCCACCTCTGCTTGAGATCAGTGACCTGGGAATATTTTCTCTGGAATGAATTTGCTGAAAGAAACCCAGATGTTTATTTCATAGAGTCACGGAGTGGTTTGGGTTAAAAGGGA